>JBBGZY010000324.1:1810000-2050000 GCA_037952925.1 Lithobates clamitans | reverse complement strand
ATCTATCTATCTATCTATCTATCTATCTATCTATCTATCTATCTATCTATCTATCTATCTATCTATCTATTAAAAGTATTGATTTTATCATCCAATCATGTGCAAGCTAAAATTCAGTTTTTTATTTTCCTTGCATGCCCCCCTCAGATCTACAGCAACTGCACTTCCAAGTTGCAGTGCACTTGTAGTGAAAAGTGGATTTGCCTTTAGTAAATAACCCCCACAGTCTAACATGAACTGCAAGGTTTCAGCACATAGATCTGCCTCTTAAAGTGGTTGTAACCCCTTTACAACCACTTTTGCCTACAGGTAAGCCTATAATAAGACTTACCTGTAGCTACCGTGAATTTCTCCTAAACTTGCATAGTTTAGGAGATATTCACTGTAAACGCATGTGCCGATGTGATCGGCACATGCACTGCACACTGAAGAGACGGCTCATACGTGTGACGTCATTGCGGCTCTGGTCAATCACAGCGCCGGAGCCCGCGATACCCGGAAGTAACTTCGGGAGATATGTCACCGGCCAATGCGGGGTGCCGGGACTGCTGCGGGGTCTTCAATCTAAGGTAAGTATATCACACTTTGCTAGTATGCTGTCAGGGAAGAAATCGGAGAAGAACCTGCAGATATGCCAATATCCATTATGGCGGGGCGAATCCACGCATGCGCATTAGCAATCGGCTAACGTGCGTACGGAAAACGTGCTAATTACCAGTGTTTTGCTGGCCTATATAAGGATTCCAATTGCTCTCATAAATCGCTGGATTATCGTCAGCTCTGTATCCTGTGTTTCTTGCTCCTGTTTGATTACCTGTTACTGAACAGGCTTACCCTGACCTGCTCTGGCTTCTCTCCTGGCTCTGAACCCAGCTTGTTTCACAGACCTGCTCTTGCCTGTTCCAGATTGACTTCCTGTGTTTGACCCTGGCTTGATCACAACTACACCTCCTGCTACTGCTTCTGACTGCCTTCCTGTGTTTGACCCCCGGTCTGGCTTCTGACGATGTCTCTGCTTTTCCACCATTTAAGATCCGCCAGTACCTCCTGGGAATCATTGGCTGGGACCACCTTCTCTGCTCCTGGGTGTCTGCTTCTGGAACCATCAGACAGCTTCACCAGCAGGCAACTCAGCCGCAAGGGGAGCCCTCTCGTCACCTCAACCTTCAGCCTGGTATGTGACACATGCTATGCATACTAGCTCATTATGCCTTTGTCTTGCAGGTTTTTTTGTCCCCGTGGATTTACAACCACTTTAATGAAGTTAGAGAAATGCCTGAGTAGGGAAGAGCATCTATTTGCCATTTGAAAGAGAATAAATGTTGTAGGGTACAGACTGTGTGGCCCTCTAGGTATAAATTAAGCACTAGGGATTTAGAATGATTGACCTTAAGACCTGAAATAGATGTGAAGCGTCATAACACCATGTATAGGTTAGGTGATGGGGTGATTGGGGATGAAAGGAGCATAAAATGTTGTTCGCAAATAAGGCACATTTGTGTTCCCAGTCCCCAAAATAAATGCCTTGGATAATTGAAGTACACCTGAGCTTAATAGCCAGGGGCTCCATGGCTAAAATGAATGGGAGTGGGGATAGGGGGCAACCCTGTCGGGTACCTCTAGTTATGTGAGTATGGTTGTGAACTATACTCCTTAACTAAGATTTGAGCCGTGGGTTCACTGTAAATAGTTTTTAAGATATTTATAAAGTTTAAGCTAAACCTATATCATTCCAGTGTGAAAAAGAGGTAGTCCCAGGAGAGGGAATCAAAGGTATTTTGTGGGTCTAGGGGTAACAGTATGCCTTCTCTCTTCTCATGAATATCCCAGTTGGAATGTAAAGCTGATATGATGTCAATTATGTCTAGTTTGGTCCAGCGCCTGTCTATTAGGGACAAATCCCATATGGTCCACGTGAAGATATTTGGATAAGAAGGTATTCAGACGGAGGCTAATATTTTTGTCATTATTTTGAGATCCACATTTATTAGTGAGATTGGGCAGTAATTTGTACAGTCCCCATGGTCCTGGATGAAAGCGCTATTTTCATATTGTGGTATAGGATTACCCTTTAGCAAATCATTAAAGAAGAAGCATAAGTGGGGAGTTACAATCATAATCCCTCTTTTGTACTCTATATCTTGTATCTGTTCAAAGCATTTGTCCATGGCCACCTGTATGTTGCACAAGTGTTGTTTAATAGTGGCCATAATGGGGGTTGAAATGGTTGCTCTCAGGTATGAGGCTACTTCTGATGCTAGTTTCTTCTATTGTAGAGCAACACCAGAGGTAATACATGTGGACTTAGACTCTGAATCCTCTATGATGCTCAATGCTGAGTCCTCTATGTTGGCCATCTTAAGAGGGTGCCAATTATGGTCCATGCAGTGATGCAGCAAGCAATTTGCTGATTGAAGTTTGGTGACATATTTGTCCAAGGCTGAACTGGACCAGGAATGTCAAGCAATAAATGGTGCAGATTCTCTCTCTATATAGTATTCTGCTATATAGTATGTATAGAAAAAATTGGAGTGCCGCACTATTCATTGCTAGACTTTTTTGGGTGTTTGAATCACATTTGAT
The DNA here is from genome assembly GCA_037952925.1 of Lithobates clamitans. Taxonomy (NCBI): domain Eukaryota; kingdom Metazoa; phylum Chordata; class Amphibia; order Anura; family Ranidae; genus Lithobates; species Lithobates clamitans. The sequence continues at coordinate 2,047,417 of JBBGZY010000324.1, read as the reverse complement.
GCAACTGGCCCTTGTATTAGGGAGAGGGGTAAATGATAACTGCACAAGCTTGAGTTTTCTTCTTTTTAATTAAAAAAAGACCTGGGAAGGGCTGCAGGCTTTGCTTGGGGTATTTGTTGGACAGAGCTCACACTCACGTCAGGTGCCTAACCCATCAGCCATCAGGCACCAGAAACAGAAATCTTTTATTATGTTTTATTTAAACTAATAGATTGCCAGTACCTAATTTAGCTTCTAATTTATATACATCATTTACCGTATATACTCGAGTATAAGTCGAATTTTTCAGCACATTTTTTTGTGCTGAAAGTGCCCCCCTCGACTTATACTCGAATCAAGCACTTTTCTGCAGCAAAAAATTTCATTTTCCGAACCGAATTTGGGGCCCCGTATCTCAGGGCCACTTGGTGTTAGGAAATTTGGTGTGCAAACCCAGTGGAACTGGTACCATAACATATCCAAAGCTGGGGTTCCTAGCACCAAGTGGCCCTGAGATACGGGGCCCCAAATCCGGTTCAGAAAATGTCATTCTCTGCTGTAGAAAAGTGCTTGACATTTTCTGAACTGATTTTTGGGGCCCTGTATCTCGGGGCCACTTGGTGCTAGAAACCCCAGCTTTGGAAATGTTATGGTGCTAGTTCCACTGGGTTTGCACACCAAATTTGGGGTTCTTAGCACTAAGTGGCCCCGAGATACGGGGCCCCAAATTCGGTCAACTGTGTCCATCTGCAGCAATGTCATTTCGGGACCCTTTGGGTTCAGAGACCCCAAATTTTGGCTGCAGCTAGGGGGCATCTAGGAACCCTTAACTACTGAGTTTGAAGTTCAGGGGACCTATGGCTGCAAATAGGCACAGTGATGCTGCAAATGGGCATTGTTGACCCTCTTTTCCACTTACAGTAGCTGTGCATTTCTCACCCTTGTCTTATACTCGGGTCAATAAGTTTTTCCCATTTTTTTTGTGGTAAATTAGGGCCTCGACTTATACTCGGAACGACTTATACTCGAGTATATACGGTATATTTTGCAGAATATAGATACAGTAAAAAGCAAATCCACATTAAAGATTGTTTTTAAAAAAATTACTTAGCAGATGACCAAATCTCTGCAAATAATGTTTTATTGGGTTTTAAGGAAGGACTAATACAAAAAAAAGCCGGCATAGCAGCTCAACAAAATATGTTTTAATGATACAACTTCATTTATATACGGTATGTTTTTACTTCATGCTAATATATGACATCTCATTATCATAAAGACATCATTTAAAATGTTTAAGTGCCCTTGTGTCACACTGAACTGTTGATGTCAAGCAAGGATAGGGCATGTTATGTCAAATGTATGTACTTTTTTTGCAACTATGATGGCTACATATTATATGCTGTTTCTTTGAGTGATCATTTAAAATATCTGAGATATTGTTATGACCCTTTTTCATCTCCTGTGCTACAGAACCTTGCTCCATCTTGCTAAAAACCATGTCTGCTTGGACTTAAAGGCTGTGAAAGGATAACAAAATCCTGTTCTGATCAGCTTTTAGAAGACCATCCTATTCATAGGCTGATAGATACACAGAATAGAATGTCAATAATGACCTTGTCTGAATTTCAGTCATAACATTACTGAGCATGGTTAGTATTGCTGTTGATGCTTACAAATCACAAAGAAATCAGCTATCTATTCATGGACCTAATGCAGCCTCTATATTCATACACATTTCAATGAAAGCACTGTGATTTCCAAAAATGTCTTATTATAAAATAAACAACTTCCCAGGTTATGAAATCCTCCAGTCACTGAATCCTTCAAAATAAATTCATACAGTATGTATTTATTACAAGCAAAATTACATCAAGGAGAGCCCAGATGATTCTTTAGAAGATAGATATCCAGTATGTGGACACTTAATTTTATTAAAGGACAAGTTAACTTAAAAAAAATATATAACACAGCAGATCAGGGGTGCAATATCAGACTCCGGCACAGTCTTCCTCCAGCTTTGTGTCTGTACTTCTGTACGGGTATTCTGTTACAAAGCTAGAGGAAAAATAAATGAATTACAAGCATGCTGCCTAGCGTGCTTGCAGTTCATTGAAACTAGAAGTCTGTCTACCATGGTAGAAAACAGGGCTCGTAGCTTCTTTTTTTTCACAATTTCCTATGAATGAAGAAAATGGCTGATCTGACCTGACAACATAGTTTCCCTGCTGCAATGAAATCTTAGCAGTGTTGTAAGCACTTTCCAGTTTTCCTCTGATATGCATATGCAGAGGAGGTGGACATTGTAATCCTAATAAAACTTAAAGTATATCTAAATCCAATTTTTTTCTCAAATTGGATTGAATAGGTAAGGGTTAAAACCCCCATAATTTCTTTTTCTTGCCAATTGTGTCACATTAGGGAGATTTCCCTGAACATCTTATCCAGACAGAAAGGATGAGGAAATCCCTTCAAAGTGAGGGAAGTTCCCTCTTAGCTGATTGTCATGAAAATAAGTATCAAACATTGGAAATTCTTGTTTTGGGGATTCCTGTTTTGGTAACCACACACCATTTTGTATTTTCCCACCACTTTAAGATCCGGGTGGGAATGGTTACCAGGACAATCGGAAAGAGTTAAAGCCAATTACACAAGCAGGAAATTATATTTCTGGAGATATACCAATGGTATATAGAACACTTTCAATGCCATATTGCATTGAATTTTACAGAAAATGACAGCACTAAAGATTGAAAAGGAAAAGTAATTGTAACAACATGCAGTTAAAGTATCGCTTGTGAAGCTATTTATGCTATTTTTTTTTTATTTGTACATTTTTTCCACAAAAGTGGAGTTATTCTTTAACTCCAAGCAGATACAGTATACACAGTTTTACTTTTTGTGTTTGTTCTGTTCAAACAATACTAATAAATGTATTAATAATAATAAATGTATTAGTACAGTTAATATATTGTAAGAATAAAAGACAAATGAGGTCATTATAAATCACAGCACTTACATTGACTGCATACAGGAAGACTAGCAAAAAAAACAAAGATGAATCATAATGAAAAATTTACCCTTATGTTAATTTACTATCAGTTTTAATCAGCTGCCTTTGGGGGCTTAACTTCAATGCTATCTCTATCACAATCATAGTTGTATAAGGTCTAATGGAAGGAGAATGAGAATGATGTAGTCATCACATAACATGGAAAACCCTATAAAACCACAATTTTTCTGAAAGGTTTGGCACATCCTGCATCACAATTGATATAGTTACTATGATTACCAAACAATAAATATCCTTTAAAACAAGCCCTCTCTGACCCCTGTAGCTGCACACACTGTAAAGCAATTTATTATCACAGTTCACAAGAAATGCAGAGAAGCCATTTAAGTTGGGACTCTGCATTCTTTTCAACTTACTCTACCTGTTCTGGTTTACATTACAGATTGGAAGGCTAGTAAGATGCCAACGTACTGCTTGTGAATTGGAAGCTATGTTTCTGATTGTAGGATATGTAGTAGTTGTGCGCTGCCACCTAGTGGTGTGTGAATATAAAAGTACCAATAAACGCAGAAACTGTGTGACATAAACCATGTGCAAAAAATCTAGCTGCTGCTATCACCAGGATGCTTCTGATTGTATTGTACTACACACTCCTTGGGGTTGAGCCCCACCTTTTTTCAGGCTCCTCAGCAGTCTTCCAGTGATTTGGAGTGCAATTGGATGGCCGCTACGTGCTGCCCCCACGCATGTGTGATGCTGTCATTTCCAGAATTGCATTTTTCCAGCACAGACACAGTGGGGGATCCATAAGAGGCCAGCAACCAATTGTTGTGGCTTTTTCACTTGATTTTAGACATTCTTTTTGACCGCTTGTGCATCTTTTCCTCTTTTTCTGCCCACTTCCAATTTCCTGTTTTGGGACATATATAAGGGGATCTTCAAGGGGCATAGTTGTTTATGCTTCTTTCCTTGCTGGATGGTTGCAGTTGGCTATGCAGTTGTAATTAAGATTAGTTTTTTTGGACCATAGTTTGGTATATTATGTATGTTTTTCAGATTTTCTGCCGCTCCAGGGATCTCTACCTACATTTTGCTCCTTTCCTTATTGGAACCAAAACACTGTCTGGGTTGTTTTAAATGTTTGAATAATAAAAATATAAAATGCTTTTTTTATGGTTTTATGTTATATTTGGTGCCTTAAAAGTCTCATACACACATGACAACTGTTTCCTATGTTCTATTTTGGGATGTTGGCACTGAGGGTTGTCCCAAATCATGCACACAATTATTGCTTTCACTTACAGGGCTCCTTCCTAACCTCACCCTTTGAATGAACAATGAAAGAAGAAGCAGCAGACTAATGAGCTTGTTTCTCTATCAACCTGCTCTCTCCTCTCATTGGAACACTCTTTGTGCTGCAGCATACCTCATTGGATTTGTGCTGCTTCTCTTTTACTGTCATGTAGAGACCAAATAGATAAGGAGGCTCCTCCAATGCTTATAAAGGTGGTAATAGAGAATATAAGGGTACGAAGTGGCATGAGTGCGTGGTGGGGAAGCAGGTGAGTTGCAGGCAATGATGGATCTGTAAAGCTGACAGAAGTGTGGAGTAGAAAGCTGAGTATCATGGAGCAGGAACCAAGTACAATAACATAATTCTGCCAGAGCAGGTTACAGGAACTATGTTGAGGCATTCGCCAAGGGCAGACACAGTCAGGCAGCAGGGAATCAGATCAGGAGACAGAGGCAGAGCTGGTGAATACACTGAGATTAGGAAATACCAAGCAGAATATTACTAAAACAAGAAGTTAAAACAGAGTCCAGGAAACAAGCCAAAGTCTTTAATAGCCAGGCAGACAAGATACAAGACAAAAAGCAGTAATGAGAGTCTAGAAGGCAGGCTGAGATCAATTTGTATGAATATGATAAGAGACATAGCATCATCAGTACCCTCAACATCAGTAATAATCACATATTTTACTTTTATATAGAGTGACAATACAAGGCCCTGCCATGCTGTGATATTAGGAAAGGGATGCAAAGATGAAATAGGATTCTCAAAGTTTTAGTTTGAAGCTCAGGCATGTTTATCGGGAGTAGATGGGACAAATGGTGAAGTAAGCTTTCTCCAGATTTAGTAGTGCCAGATTGGGGCCAAAGTGTCTTGGGTGGGATGGAATCTTCAATCCTGTGTCCAGGTTTTGCTGGGTGCCTGCCACCTGTGTGAGTACACAGGTATGCAGGGTCATTATAAGCCAAGTTTGAGAAAAGCTCAGGACAGTTTCTTCTATTTGGAGAGTCATTGTGTGAAGATAATGGTGTGTTTCAGTTGGGAGTGGTGACCTTCTTGGGAGATGAGACCCTATGTTGGGGGGACTTCTTGCCCACAGGACTGGGAAAGTCAGGACAGCTACATAGGTCCACAGAAACTGAGAAAGCTAAGGTGACTAGCAATTCCACAGAGGGGACTAGTAGGAGTCTGAATACCTGAGAAGTGTGTGAGAACCCAGGGTGCTGGGAAACCCTGGAAGAAATCAATCAAAATATATATAGATTTATATATATATATATATATATATATATATATATATATATATATATATATATATATGAATGAGAATTAAAATGTATAAATGAATAAAAGAGAGTCCTTAATAACTCATGGATAATAATAATCCCACTCTTGATGGAGAAGGAACAGATGATTTCTTTACAAACACCCTTGCTAGTCAAATCTCTAGGAAATTGCGCTTACCGGACGTGATGGACCTCTAAGTTATAGGAGGTCATGCGGGCTTAATTCACAGAAACCTTAAGAAATGGCCTCGATCTCTTGGACAGTAACCTCATCCGCCAGTGAGCACATGCTAGCTGGGAACCATGCACTTCGTGACTCACAACTCTGTGTTTCCTTCAGAAAGATCCTCAGTAGGGTGTTATTGAGAAGTCATCGGTGGAGTGCCCCAAAGGATGAAAGAAAAAGGAGTCCTCTAAGTGTAGACTGAAAGTTGATTTATTGAAAAACTCCAGGGCACAATAACTAGAAAGGCGCTACAGCGCAATGAAGAGCAAAGAAATGATGTGCATAAAAACATCCAGTGAAGACTCAGCTGTTCGCGTCCGAACAGCTGAGAAGGTTGCTGGTGACGTCATAGGTAAACTCCGCCCCCGTACGTGGCGTTACGTCCATACGGACTTCGTCAGCGAGGGTGGAGTTTGTGACTCACCCTAGCTCCTAAAATAGCCGCTGCCTGTTGGCAGGGAGTGACTCGTTCCCGGAAACGGAACCCACCTAACAAATAGAGGGGCCACTGCATAGGGACACCGCTACTGAACCAGACAAGGGGCAATTTTTTAAAGCTAAATAGAGGAGAAATTATGGACTTAAATAGCCTCATAAAACCAAAAATTAATATTTAATAAAAAACATCAGAATGTTCTGATATACTAGAGAGCAATTAAAAATAACCTTGAGATACTTCAATTTAAGAAATTATATAAAAAACTTTATTACATATATAGTTTACATATCTAATCTTCACAACACAATTGGTCTGCTACCAAAGACAATATATACAGTAGATGACCTGTTCATGGTATGGGAGGGTGATCTTATCAGCCTCCAACTATTCATGTCTAGGCTCAATGGTAACACCAAAAATATCCACCTTACTTGGAATGCTGATGCTTCCTGCATAGCCTTCCTCGATCTAGAAATTTTTAAGCATGATGGGACTTTCAAAACTAGGAATTATTGCAAGCCAACAAACCGGAATGGTTACATTCCCTTAGACAGTTGTCACCACAACTCAAGGTTGCTCAATATACCTAGAGGATAATTCATTCGCCTTTGACGTAATTGCTTTCTTGACAGTGATTATTTCTCTCAGGCCAATGTCATGGCAGAGAAGTTCATACAGAAAGGTTATACTCAGGCGCATATATTTGATGAATTTGGCTAACGTAGGCACCATCGATAGATCTAAGTTGGTAGCAGATTCAACAAATAAAAGTACTGACCAGAGTGCTCCTCAATACAGGATCATTTTGGATTACAACATACAATACAAAAAAGTAGAAAAAATTATTCTTAAACACTGGGATAAAAAAAGGGATAATGTATTAGGTCCCACTCTCCCAGCTCGTCCTAGATTTGTGTACAGGAGACCACCCACCTTAAGGGACATGATTGCTCCTGGGGTGGTGGACCCCCCTGTGTTTAGGGAAAACAGAATTTTTAATTTTATGTCCGGTTTTTACTCCTGTGGAAAATGTCCAGCTTGCAAGCAATGTAAATTTAACCTTAAAAGGAGGAAAGAATTTACAGCTACTGTTACTAATAGAACGCACCAAATTAGGAATTTAATCACCTGCGACACTGTAGGAGTAGTTTACATGCTCCAATGTGAATGCGGTCTCCAGTATGTCGGAAAAGAACCTCTAGGCCTATGGGAGTCCGCATTGGCGAGCATGTAAATAACATCAAAAAAGGTCTCAAAACACACTCAGTGTCTAAACATTTCAGGTTATGCCATAACAGAGATCCAAAAAAACTCCAATTTTGGGGGATAGAGAAAGTAACAAGACACTGGAGAGGTGGCAATTTTATTAGGCAGTTAAGCCAAAGAGATCTCTATGGATACATGATACACGTGTAGGTGTCCCAAGAGGTTTGAATGTTGAGCTCGACCTCAACTGTTTTATTTCGGACAAATAAAAATTAGTTTTGTGATCTCAGCCCTTTTTATCTACTCACAGTGTATATATTTTTTCTGGAGTTGAAATTATTGTTGTATCTTATTCTGGTGTTGAAACTATGGTTGTTTCTTATTGCAATTATTTTTATCATTTTTTATTGTAAGAGAAGGTTGCGGGTACACACAGGTAGGGATGAGCTTCGAGTTCGAGTCGAACTCATGTTCGATTCGAACATTGGCTGTTCGCAAGTTCGCCGAACAGCGAACAATTTGGGGTGTTCGCGGCAAATTCGAATGCCGCGGAATACCCTTTAAAAGTCTATGGGAGAAATCAAAAGTGCTAATTTTAAAGGCTTATATGCAAGTTATTGTCATAAAAAGTGTTTGGGGACCCGGGCCCTGCCCCAGGGGACAAGGATCAATGCAAAAAAAAGTTTTAAAAACGGCCGTTTTTTCAGGAGCAGTGATTTTAATAATGCTTAAAGTCAAACAATAAAAGTGTAATATCCCTTTAAATTTCGTAGCTGGGGGGTGTCTATAGTATGCCTGTAAAGGGGCGCATGTTTCTCGTGTTTAGAACAGTCTGATAGCAAAATGACATTTCGAAGGAAAAAACCCATTTAAAACTTTTCGCAGCTATTGCATTGCCGACAATACACATAGAAGTTCATTGATAAAAACGGCATGGGAATTCCCCACAGGGGAACCCCGAACCAAAATTTTTTAAAAAAATGACGTAGGGGGTCCCCCTAAATTCCATACCAGACCCTTATCCGAGCACGCAACCTGGCAGGCCGCAGGAAAAGAGGGGGGACAAGAGTGCAGCCCCCCCTCCTGAACCGTACCAGGCCACATGCCCTCAACATTGGGAGGGTGCTTTGGGGTAGCCCCCCAAAACACCTTGTCCCCATGTTGATGAGGACAAGGGCCTCATCCCCACAACCCTGGCCGGTGGTTGTGGGGTCTGCGGGCGGGGGGCTTATCGGAATCTGGAAGCCCCCTTTAACAAGGGGACCCCCAGATCCCGCCCCCCCTGTGTGAAATGGTAAGGGGGTACTTACCCCTACCATTTCACTAAAAAACTGTCAAAAATGTTAAAAATGACAGTTTTTGACAATTCCTTTATTTAAATGCTTCTTCTTTCTTCTATCTTCCTTCAGCTTCTGGTTCTTCTGGTTCTTCCTCCGGCGTTCTCGTCCAGCATCTCCTCCGTGGCGTCTTCTATTTTCTTCTCCTCGGGCCGCTCTGCACCCATGGCATGGGGGAGGCTCCCGCTCTTCTCTTCATCTTCTTCTTCTCTTCTTCCTTCTTCTCTTCTTCTCTTCTTCATTTTCTTCTCCGGGCCGCTCCGCATCCATGCTGGCATGGAGGGAAGCTCCGGCTGTGTGACGGCATCTCCTCGTCTGAAGGTTCTTAAATAACGGGGGGCGGGGCCGCCCGGTGACCCCGCCCCCTCTGACACACGGGACATGACGGGACTTCCCTGTGGCATTCCCCGTGATGTCACAGGGAAGTCCCGTCAAGTCACCGTGCGTCAGAGGGGGGTGGGATCACCGGGTGGCCCCGCCCCCCGTTATTTAAGAACCCGTCAGATGAGGAGACGCCATCACACAGTGGGAAACTCCCTCCATGCCAGCATGGGTGCGGAGCGGCCCGGAGAAGAAAATGAAGAAGAGAAGAAGAGAAGAAAAGAAGAAGAGAAGAGCGGGAGCCTCCCTCCATGCCATGGGTGTGGAGCGGCCCGAGGAGAAGAAGATAGAACACGCCGTGGAGGAGATGCTGGACGAGAACGCCGGAGGAAGAACCAGAAGAGCCAGAAGAACCAGAAGAAGAAGATGAAGGAAGATAGAAGAAAGAAGAAACATTTAAATAAAGGAATTGTCAAAAACTGTCTCTTGTCATTTTTAACATTTTTGACAGTTTTTTAGTGAAATGGTAGGGGTGAGTACCCCCTTACCATTTCACACAGGGGAGGGGCCGGGATCTGGGGGTCCCCTTGTTAAAAGGGGGCTTCCAGATTCCGATAAGCCCCCCGCCCGCAGACCCCCACAACCACCGGCCAGGGTTGTGGGGATGAGGCCCTTGTCCTCATCAACATGGGGACAAGGTGTTTTTGGGGGCTACCCCAAAGCACCCTCCCAATGTTGAGGGCATGTGGCCTGGTACGGTTCAGGAGGGGGGCGCACTCTCGTCCCCCCTCTTTTCCTGCAGCCTGCCAGGTTGCGTGCTCTGATAAGGGTCTGGTATGGATCTTTGGGGGGACCCCACGCGTTTTTGTTTTTTTTTTGGGTGCGGGGTTCCACTTAAAATCCATACCAGACCTGAAGGGCCTGGTGCGGAATTTAGGGGGACTCCCACGTCATTTTTTTAAAAATTTTGGTTCGGGGTTCCCCTGTGGGGAATTCCCATGCCGTTTTTATCAATGAACTTCTATGTGTATTGTCGGCAATGCAATAGCCGCGAGTAGTTTTAAATGGGTTTTTCCCTTCGAAATGTCATTTTGCTGTCAGACTGTTCTAAACACGGGAAACATGTGCCCCTTTACAGGCATACTATAGACACCCCCCAGCTACGAAATTTAAAGGGATATTACACTTTTATTGTTTGACTTTAAGCGTTATTAAAATCACTGCTCCTGAAAAAACGGCCGTTTTTAAAACTTTTTTTGCATTGATCCATGTCCCCTGGGGCAGGACCCAGGTCCCCAAACACTTTTTATGACAATAACTTGCCTATAAGCCTTTAAAATTAGAACTTTTGATTATACATGTTCGTGTCCCATAGACTTTAACGGTGTTCGCGTGTTCGGACGAACTTTTTTCCTGTTCGCATGTTCTGGTGCGAACTGAACAGGGGGGTGCTCATCCCTACACACAGGGAATCTCTTGAATATTAGATATGTAAACTATATATGTAATAAAGTTTTTTATATAACTTCTTAAATTGAAGTATCTCGAGGTTATTTTTAATTGCTCTCTAGTATATCAGAACATTCTGATGTTTTTTTATTAAATGTTAATTTTTGGTTTTATGAGGCTATTTAAGTCCATAATTTCTCCTCTATTTAGCTTTAAAAAATTGCCCCTTGTCTGGTTCGGTAGCGGTATCCCCATGCAGTGGCCCCTCTATTTGTTAGGTGGGTTCCGTTTCCGGGAATGAGTCACTCCCTGCCGACAGGCAGCGGGTATTTTAGGAGCTAGGGTGGGTCACAAACTCCACCCTCGCTGACGAAGTCCGTATGGACGTAACGCCGCGTACGGGGGTGGAGTTTACCTGTGACGTCACCAGCAACCTTCTCAGCTGTTCGGACGCGAACAGTTGAGTCTTCACTGGATGTTTTTATGCACATCATTACTTTGCTCCTTATTGCGCTGTAGCGCCTTTCTAGTTATTGTGCCCTGGAGTTTTTCAATAAATCAACTTTCAGTCTACACTTAAAGGACTCCTTTTTCTTTTATCTTTTGGGGCACGCCACTGATGACTTCTCAATAACATTCTTCTGAGGATCTTTCTGAAGGAAACACAGAGTTGTGAGTCACGAAGTGCATGGTTCCCAGCTCGCATGTGCTCACTGGCGGATGAGGTTACTGTCCAAGAGTTCGGGGCTATTTCTTAAGGTTTCTGTGAATTAAGCCGGCATGACCTCCTATAACTTAGAGGTCCATCACGTCCGGTAAGCGCAATTTCCTAGAGATTTGACTAGCAAGGGTGTTTGTGAAGAAATCATCTGTTCCTTCTCCATCAAGAGTGGGATTATTATTATCCATGAGTTATTAAGGACTCTCTTTTATTCATTTATACATTTTAATTCTCATTCATATATACAGTATATAAAAATCTATATATATTTTGATTGATTTCTCCCTTTGTTTATTTTCATTGCGCTGCACTTAATTTCCATTTTTTATATGTTTTGGGTTGGTGAATCCTGTAGTGTTCAGCTTGCATAGTTCATTTATATGTCTTTTTGCGCTGATTGCTTTCCATTTGAATTGCTGGGAAACCCTATCTGGAGGCCATGAACGGGCCAGTACAGTGAGGTGTTGTGACAATAAAACTAAGTAAGCCTGAGGAACTTGTGGTCTGGGAGACCAGTGCTATCAGCAACAGTGCTGTTGAAGTGTAGCCAGGCGGGCTTGTATTTTTCATTAAGTATGATTGCTGGAAATAATCCCTGTGTGGGAAATCAGTTTGAACTAAACTTTATGTTGTATTTATGTTTGTATTTCATTAAAAGCGGGCTGCCGAGCCCTTTACTATAGTTCCTGTCTGACATGGACTCACTTGAAAATAACTCAACAGGGGGACGTGGCCAGCAGCCAAAGGAATTGGCCGCATAAGGAGAGAGCTCCGTGTCCACCAGCTCTAACGGCCGCACAAAGTGACCAGGAAAGCCGGCAAACTCAAACCATGGGTGCCTGAGAACCCTGCCGACCTAATACAAGGGATGGGTAAGAGAAAACCCCAGGGGGGTCCCCGCAAATTGACAGACTTTTATCCCACTGCCAGCACGCCGAATAATCAAGATGGTGCCGCCGCTCACAGGCAGCAGTGCGCCAGACAGAATAACTAATGAGAGGATGGGAGAGACACAAGTATGCCCCCATCTATCTCTCCAAGCCACAGCAGCCGCTTGTCCCTCTGCAATACACCCATCCAGAGCCCATAAAAAGCAGCTCCCAAGCGCTCCTCCACCCATACATATACGGGTGAAAGGAAGGAGGACTACACATTCCAGAATAGCACCACTGAGTTCTTTGATCAAATTCATGAGTTCCCAACAACTGGGCAACCCCTTAGTGACACCACAATGAAGGAGATGCTGGTGTCCCTGCGGGGACCAATGCACAGAAATCTTATGGACTGTATATCACAATTGAAATCAGATATAACAGGTGGGAGAGAGAGTTAGACATGTAGAGGACAAAATGGCCAAATTCACGACAGCCCATAATGAATTAGTGGACGCTCACAACGAAAAAGATGATGAATTAGAAGCTTTAAAAAACAAAATGGCGGACTTAGAGGACAGATCTCACAGAAATAATACAAAACTGCATGGGGTGGCGGAATCTGTACCCCCTTCTGACCTCCGACGTTATGTTCAGCAACTAATTCAAGATCTACTCCCAGATGCACCAAACGGGGAAATTGTTGTGGACCGGGCTCATAGGCTACCTAAGCCACAGCATCTACCAGATAGAATCCCATAGCTCGCATACACTTCTTCCATGTAAAGGACGACTTGATGCGGTTCACAAGACAAAACTCCCCACTATCCCACCCTTATTCAAGCATCGCTATTTATGCTGACCTCTCCCAGCACACCATGCTGACGAGGAAAAAGCTAGTGACTTACCTACTCATGGGGCTTCCCCACGGAGCTCCTTGTTATTAAAGATGGCCGCACATACACCATTAGATCGCTGGAAGAAGGTCTCCAACTTACAAAAAAAGGGGTCTTCTCCCATCTGAGGAGGATGACACACTTATCACTAAAACCCCTAGGCGTATGTCACCGGAATGGAAATCAAGCAAAGAAACTTGACTTTGTTCTTCTATTTCATATTTCAGCATTATAATTGAGGTTTGCTGACCTGAAACAAGGGTTGTAGCTGGATACTAGGAGCTTATACCCCCAGTTGCTCTTATGCGATCTTACTCGCACATTGAGGAATATTTCCTCGCTTTTTTATGTTACTTATTTTATTTGATTGTTGACGTTCTTTATTTTTTCTTCTTTATTTTACCACCGATGACTACCCACGGTAAATCTGATGACAACTTCCTGGAATCTATTTACATTGTGATGCCACTACAAGCGGGCAGACACACCTTATCCAAGGGCATTATACCTTCAACTACATGTACCTTCATGTATAACCATTCACTACGAGTTCTGAAACTACCTATACATAGCAATCCCTCTTTGCGGGCCAATGGTTCTTAATTTTGTGACTTTAAACGCTCACGGCCTCAACAGCCCCTTTAAAAGGAGGGTCATGTGGCAACAAGCGAAAACCCTAAAGAGTGATGTTTTATGCATTCAGGAGACTCATTTTGTTCAACAGAAACATCCACCATGCACGAACAAAATGTTTCCTCAGGTTTTTACAGCCTCTGGCCCAAAGAAAAAAGGCGGAGTGCTGATCGCTATTAATCAGAATGTAGCATTTCAATTGCATGATATGATAAAAGATAAAGCAGGAAGATATATTATACTAGTTTGTGAGTTAAATAATACCATGTATGAATACTCTCAAAAAAAAGGTTGATAATATCAAGAAAGGCTTAGTATTGTATTGTGGTGACTTCAACTGTGTACCTAACAAACAATTAGACTGCTCTACCCCACAACGCTCCACACGTAGCGAACTCCAATCCTTCTTACACTCATCCGACTTATATGACACATGGCGTTGCGTCAACTCAGGAGAAAGAGACTTTACTTACTACTCAGCTCCTCATAAGTCATATTCAAGAATTGACTTATTTGCATCTGACTTGGCTTTTCTTAACAATGTAATATCAGCTAAAATCCACTCAATTACTTGGTCTGATCACGCCCCCTGTTTCACTTTCACTTAAAGAACAAAATGCGGCGACACCAGTACATCTGTGGCGCAATAACATATCTATACTTAACAATCCCAAACATAGGGACAGATTGCGTGATCAGATCAAAGAATTCTTCCATCATAATGACACCCTGGAAACCACCATATTCACTTTGTGGTGTGCGCGCAAAGCATACAGTAGAGGCCTACTTTTACAGGCAGCATCAAGGGAAAAAAAAGGAAACTAAAAGCACTAACCACATTATTGACTAAACTCAAATCTCTCGAAATACAGCACAAATCAAACCCCTCTCCTCAGGTAAATTCAGAATTAATTCAAACCAGATAGGAGGTTAGATCTTACTTAATCTCAGAACATCAATTCCACCTGCAGAGATTTAAAGCTAATTACTATACCCAAAGAAACAAGGCTGGCAAATTTTTGGTGGCCTATATCTGCAAGAAACAGCAAAAATCTAAACTTTCACATATTACAGATCCCATTACGTCACAAACGGTATATCAGCCCCCGAGACATAGCAAATGCATTCTGCAAATACTATAAACAACTATATAATTTAAAAACAGATCCCTCAACGTCCCAACCTACTGACATAGCGATTAAAGTCTTTCTTCAATATGTCGACCTTCCTTCCCTAGATAATGAACAGCTACAAAAACCTAATACCTAAATACCTAAACTCTGCCATAACAGATAAAGAGATCTCTCAAGCCGTACAATCTCTACCCTACAATAAATGACCAGGCGCTGGTGGCTTCTCGACAGAGTATTACAAAGCCTTCTCAAGCATTCTAGTACCATACATGAACAAACTCTTCCACAAAGCTACTACTTCCACCTCATTTCCAGAAGAAATGCTCCAAGCAGTTATAGTGGTCCTCCCCAAACCAGGGAAAAAACCAGATGCACCGCAGAATTTTCAACCCATATCCCTTCTTAACACAGATTTAAAAGTATACTCAAAAATTTTAGCTAACCGTCTAGTGGAAGTAACCCCTCATTTAATTAAAGCGGATCAAGTGGGATTTGTGAAAGGGAGGCAAGCCCCAGATGGAACTCGAAGAATGTACAACCTCCTCAAAATTGCAGAAGTTCGTAAGGTGCCCACAGTGATGCTGAAAAAGCGTTCGATCGGGTTCACTGGGGGTACCTATCTGCGACACTCAATAAGTTTGGCCTTAGGGGTTCTATTTATTCAGCCATCTCTGCATTATATACGGTTCCAACTGCACAAGTTTACACTTCTAACGCCATGTCTGATAAATTCTATATAACAAATGGGACCCGCCAGGGCTGTCCTCTATCACCACTGATTTTTTCACTGGTGATGGAACCCCTGGCGGAGGCTATTAGACAAGATATCCTCATTACTGGTATTAAAGTATCATATATAGACCACAAAATAGGATTATTCGCAGATGATTTGGTACTGACACTAACCTCACCAGCAACTTCTCTTGATAGAACACAACAATTACTTAGCGAATTTGGGAAAATCTCATATTACAAACTTAATATTAACAAATCTTCTATCCTTCCTATACATATTAGTAACACTAATCTTAATATTTTAAAGTCTAAATTTCCTTTTCAATGGGCCACTAAATATTTGCAGTACTTAGGGATAAACCTCTCCTATCCTTCCAGCTCTGTATTCGACCACAACTATCCTGCCCTAATAAATACAATAAAGAATAATCTTGCACATATCTCATCACACAAACTCACCTGGCTAGGGAGAATAGCCTCTTTTAAAATGAATGTATTGCCAAAAATAATATATTATTTTCGAACTATCCCTATCATTTTGCCTGAACACTTTTTTACTATTATTAACAAACTCTTAAGGAAATTTGTATGGGCTGGTAAAATAGCGAAACTCTCATACTCTATATTACAAAAACAAAGACAGAGAGGAGGAACGGGATTTCCTAACCTACGCAATTATTACACAGCAGCGTTACTGGACCAAGCTAAGTCATGGTTCAATCAGAACATAGATAAATTATGGGTGCAAATAGAAAGAGCAATAGTTATACAAAGGGATCTACCATTACTTCTATTAGCTACGTTAACACTTAGACCACTATATTATCCAAAATTTCCTTCTATTTACGCAACAGTGACCAGGTGGAAGGCGTTTAATGCACAAATCGATAGCAGCAAAGTAATCACCCTAGGCATGTATGAATACCTCATCCCTTCATTAAAAATAGATGAGGAAAGTTTCCCGAAGAACAATACATATATACAATTCAGAGCCAAAAGTCCACTAACACTTTCGTACGCAAATATCCAACTGCACCACTACCACATCAAACACCCGAATCCCTTTTTTTACCTTAAGACCTGACATATGGGACTACCTAACCACTTCCTCTATCAAACCTAAAGGACTCTCATGGTTTTACAAAAAATTGCAAAACACATATACTCAAACTAAAACTTCGAGCATGTTAAACTGGGAGGGAGATTTTAAAAGTAAATTTGCTCTAACTGAATGGCTCAAAGCTACTCAATCTAACTATAATTATTCCCATTGTACTAATCATTGGGACTCATCCCTCAAAATATTATATAGAAGTTACCTAACACTGATGAGAATATCACATATTTTTAAAAGTACTAATAACTCTTGATGGAGACAATGTGGCACTAAAGGAACAATATTTCACATACCATGGGAATGTAAATCTGTGAGAAGTTTCTGGATCTCAGTATTCTCTTTACTAGCAAAAATCACAGGAATCATTCTTACCCCTACTCCTGCCCTGGCTCTTCTCAACTTAGGGATTGATAATATACCCACAAAGTACAGATGTATCCATTACTTTGAAATGGAAAACAGATATTGCACCTAGTATAAATGATGTAATACGCAGAGTAAATACTCATTACCTTTATGAAAAGTTTTTTGCATACTCATCTAATTCAATGGAAAAATTCCAGGCTAATTGGGTTTCATGGTCCTCAAGATTTCCAGAGACTCCTCATTGATAATCTGGTACAGGTACATTTTTGTATTTTTTTGGTGGTAAATTGTTGTTTTATGTTTGTTTATTTTATTTCTCTATCTCATCTTTTTTTTGTTTGTTAGCTAAATTTACGCTTGACTACTTATCCATCTACTTTATTACTCTGACCTACATCATCCTCTTTAATCCTATTTTGAAACATACCCACATACACCTATACTGTAGACTAACTGTATTAAAGTTTTAATGACAAAAGGAAAATGTTCTGTTAACCTAGGTATGTAGGTGAAGGGGGGGTGAATGGGAGGCCATCTCCCTGGACACAGTTTGTTCCCAGACGGGTGTAGTGATCGCGTATATTAATTAATATATATGTATTGGGTGTATAGATAATTAATATTTAGGTATTATAATGATGATGTAAGTACTCTTCCGCAGCAACCCAATTCTTCCAGAGAGATGCACTTTATTGACTTCCAACACAGAACATAGTCCAAAGTCCACAGATGACAAAAGGATCCGACAGAGTATATAATTCAGAAACCCATATTCCTAGGCCTGTGTGTTCCCAGCCATGCACAGACAAGCCTCACCTCCTACACAGACGAGCCTCACTCTCCCCAAACCTATAGACTGAATGCCGTGTTATATTCACTAAATATTGAATGGCTGAGCAATTTGATTGGCCTTTCAATTTAGGACTTTGATTAGCTTTAGTCTTTCAAACAGACAACAACCCCCAGCCGTGAACAGCCGTGAACCACCCCAATTTGCACTCCCGCATATCAACATCAACAAGTCTCCTTTAGGTATGTGTAATTATATTAACAGATACCACCTGAATACCCTTTGAGATGTTCAAATAGACTTGCATAAGATTAACACATCAAAGAGTCTTCAGCTGTTAAAATTCAGTTGGACAAATCAACCATTCTGTCATTGTCATTCTGGCCTGTTCAACATTGACTGCATGTGTACAAACACACAACAATGTCCCACATAAATCGGTGAACATATACTACATATACCCCCACTTGGGTCGGTTCTAACTACTAGAACTGACCCATAAATCAAACAACAAAAAATATCATTACGATTTAAGGTACTGGATGCTTTACAATGGCTCATATAAAATATGAAGTTGAAACTGGTTACATCTCTCTTCGCCAGCCTCTAAAATATCCCCATGAAACAGTTATTAGATAATATAACTTTTAGACCATGACTGGAAAAGGATTTGGTAAACGTCAGTGGCCCATATAGCTGTTAGGCCTTATTATATCACATCAAGATCTTGAATATTGCGCAAAGACGAGCTGATATCACAGTCCATTCTTCGGTCTGACTTCATCACATCTCTTACCATCTTACTGAACGTAAACTTGGTATGCTCTGGGAACTCCAATCCACATAAGTCCAGGATTTTCTCATCTCCAGGCTCAAGCTTTTCATTTTTAAAGATACTTTTACGCAAACACTCTACTTTCATCTTTATAGTAAGAAGAACTATCAATGTACCAGCACTCACTTTCAAGGTCAAAAAGCTTTGGATATGGCAGTAAAACTATTTCCTTGCACTTGACATTCATGAGTCCATCTTTGTTGATTGCGTGCAGCACAAAACACAGTAGGAGGGTTCCACCACTATTGTGCTATATACAGTTTTTTGGTTACACTTATTTATATTTGAAGCGCCCCATATTTATTCCATGTGCCTCTAGGGGAGTATTGGGCTAGCAGTGGCATGGTGGAGTAAATATTTTGCCTGTACATCTTTGTTGATTGCCAGTCAAAATTTGCTTTTGTAATTTGCTGTAGGCCGACCCCTCATTGCCTTCAATAAAGCAGTTACTAAATTCAGTCCACAATTACACTTGAATGGTATACCAACATATACATATACCCCCACACGATGGTTCAGATAGAGTCAGCTTGACATCAGTGTTTATCAGATCTTCTATCCAGACAAAGCGGCAGTGGAAATTCTTGCCAGTATCTTCACCATGAAAGGTAGAAAGTTCTTTTTCATCCATATATGTCATAGCCTTTAGCATATTATAAACAACTGAATCAACAAAGTTTCAAATCATGACTAGAGTGATGAATTTCACTCACCCCTCTTATAAATTTAGGAAAACCACCCAACATACTATAATTTAAGCTATGCCAAGCCATTGTGCAGCATCTGACCTTAGATGTCAAATATATTGATCAATACACATTATGTAATATGTACAGATGTCATGAAAATTATTTTAGGTTTAAAATGCTTCTCTTTGGTTTTAAGATAAAGTTCAAGAAATAAAACATAAAGAAGATAAAAAAAATGAAAAGCAAAATATATCAGGAAAAAGGAGAAAAATTAAAAATTAGGGCGTTGAAGAAAAAAGAAAAAAAGGTCCATTGCTTGATGAATTTCGAGAGAGTCCATGAATACTTTATAATTCCATGTATAGTGATATATTGTCTATTCAGCATTTCTCCCATAATTCTCCCCCACTATTCAATTTCAGACTTCTGCTATTCACATGCAAGCATCTTCAGACGTCCCTGAAAAACAAAACTCTCCAACAAAACTAATTAGCAAGGTCCTTAAACATTGTTTGAAGTTAAAACAAAACACTATTTACACGTTTACAGTTTGGAGCTAATTCACCCCCACTGCTAGAGAAGTGTCATCTGCATTCAAAAACAGATCTGGAGAATGTACATCTTGTACATTCATGACACCCTGTACCCCCTTCAACTGCTCTAATAATTTATCACGTTCCCCTCTCATCTTATCATACTCAATTTTCAGCTGGTCATATTTCTGTTTTAATTGAGAAAACGGTATCCAAGTCTTGGACCTTTTCCTATTATTATTTTGTTCAGCTCTGTTTTTCATATTAATATCACCTATGTTTGACCTGGAGTCTCCTCTCTGGGTGTTATCATAGGATGTTATCTTCTGATCTTTATGCTCAGTATTTGTCCTAAACAATGTGGCTAAATCAATTTTGACAGCCTGCTCATTTGACTTTCTCCATAAATGGTCTGCTCTCAACAATATGTCTTTTAAATCATGAGGATTTGGGGTAACTAATAAAATATTTTGTTTGATATCTTCATGCAAAGCATCTAGAAACATACTCATATGTATCAAGCCCCCACGCTCAAATGCAAGATTATTACCGACCAATAATTCCATAATAGTTGCTATCCTGTGTGACAATTCATAGGGAGATTCATTTTGCATTTGTTGGATCTTCCCATGAATAGTAACATCAGAACGTACACCATACAAAACACATAATAATTCCAGTAATATGTCCCTTGTCCTCAGAGGCTGAATACAGATTTGTTTAATTCTCATCCAAAGACCACTTCCTATAGAATGTTGCAAAACTCTTTCTAAGTCAGATGGGTTGAGATTGTACATATCTCTGACTTGCTGCACGTCACAAAACCATTTTAAAAATCTGTTTAAATCATGGTATGGAACCATTCCTATTTCTTTAAGAATTGCGTCTAATAATTTTGGTTTCAATGGCTTCATTACAAGCTGAACTTCACCTGTATTATTATTATTGTTATAAACTGCGGTAGTCACAGTGGGGGCAGCTGGTAATGAATTATCAGATTTAATATGAGGTTCTGTTTGCTGCAGATTGCTGAATCCAAGATTTGATGCATATCTGCATTCCTGAGATCTCTTCTCTAATTCCATAATTCTTAATTTTAATCTCTCATTTTCCTCTGATAATTCATCACAACGTTTAGATTTCTCAAGTAAAGCTTCTCCAATGGTAACCGCATGCAATTTTAAATTTACTGTCTCAGTGTCTGATTGGTTTTGTAACCTCTCACAAACATTGTTACTATTATCAACTGCCTTCTGTAACTGGGTAATTTCCTCAATCTTATAATTCAAAGAACTTTCCATTGTTAGACAGCAAGATAACAAGCCCTGTATAATACAACCTTTTCTTTTACTTTCTGAAATTTTGCTATCAAAAACATTTTTCTCTAAAAATTCCTTCATCATTGTCCACGTCTGCTTACATTTTACTGGAATTTCATAAGGACCGCCATGGCGCTTAATACGTTTTAATACCCATCTGTTAACTTTATCAGAACTGACACTAGCTTCACACTGAGTAAGCATTTTGACTATATTACTAATAATTAAAAAAAAAAAAGGAAATATTTTACTCACCGCATTAGTTACTCCTTCAGCTTCCAGGTCTTCTGGTACACGACACAGTCCTTTTTATGTTGTTGTTGTTTCCAGTCTCCAGAGGATAATTCTGGGGTTCCCAACTTGTTTAAATTTGTAGACCAGACTCTTTTATGTCACAACCAGACATTAGAGTCACAGCACAGCTCTTGGTTCTTCATCAGACTTCTGTCCACCTCACAGGATTGTTGTCACCACCGACTTCTGTTACTAAGTCCGAAAATGCTCTTCTGGTCACATGAACGGCACCAATGTCGTGATCGCGTATATTAATTAATATATATGTATTGGGTGTATAGATAATTAATATTTAGGTATTATAATGATGATGTAAGTACTCTTCCGCAGCAACCCAATTCTTCCAGAGAGATGCACTTTATTGACTTCCAACACAGAACAAAGTCCAAAGTCCACAGATGACAAAAGGATCCGACAGAGTATATAATTCAGAAACCCATATTCCTAGGCCTGTGTGTTCCCAGCCATGCACAGACAAGCCTCACCTCCTACACAGACAAGCCTCACTCTCCCCAAACCTATAGACTGAATGCCGTGTTATATTCACTAAATATTGAATGGCTGAGCAATTTGATTGGCCTTTCAATTTAGGACTTTGATTAGCTTTAGTCTTTCAAACAGACAACAACCCCCAGCCGTGAACAGCCGTGAACCACCCCAATTTGCACTCCCGCATATCAACATCAACAAGTCCCCTTTAGGTATGTGTAATTATATTAACAGATACCACCTGAATACCCTTTGAGATGTTCAAATAGACTTGCATAAGATTAACACATCAAAGAGTCTTCAGCTGTTAAAATTCAGTTGGACAAATCAACCATTCTGTCATTGTCATTCTGGCCTGTTCAACATTGACTGCATGTGTACATACACACAACAATGTCCCACATAAATCGGTGAACATATACAACAACGGGGTGTCTGGAGGAGGGGTAAATTCCATCACCCGCCCTATGCTCGATATTTTAGAGAGCGGTTTGAAATAATCTGTTCACCTAACTGTAACTCTAGAATGTACACTATGGCATGCAGCTTTGTTCATTGGACACCTTCAAAGAGTAACTTAATGTATAACAGCTGTATTTGTATACGGATGCACTGAATCATTGTTTATGTGAAAATCTTAATAAAAAAACAATGAAACGAAAATAACTCAACAACTCTGAGTTTTATCAGCCCATATCACAATATATATCAATATATATCAATATCATATATATATATATATATATATATATATATATATATATATATATATATATATATATATATATATATATAGTGTATATACAGTATCTCACAAAAGTGAGTACACCCCTCACATTTATTTTTGTAAATATTTTATTATATCTATTCATGTGACAACATTGAAGAAATTACACTTTGCTACAATGTAAAGTAGTGAGTGTACAGCTTGTATAACAGTGTAAATTTGCTGTCCCCTCAAAATAACTCAACACACAGCCATTAATGTCTAAACCGCTGGCAACAAAAGTGAGTACACCCCTAAGTGAAAATGTACAAATTGGGCCCAATTAGCCATTTTCCCTCCCCGGTGTCATAGTTACATAGTTACATAGTAGGTGAGGTTGAAAAAAGACACAAGTCCATCAAGTCCAACCTATGTGTGTGATTATGTGTCAGTATTTCATTACATATCCCTGTATGTTGCGGTCATTCAGGTGATTATCTAATAGTTTCTTGAAGCTATCAATGCTCCCCGCTGAGACCACCGCCTGTGGAAGGGAATTCCACATCCTTGCCGCTCTTACAGTAAAGAACCCTCTACGTAATTTAAGGTTAAACCTCTTTTCTTCTAATTGTAATGAGTGGCCACGAGTCTTATTAAACTCTCTTCTGCGAAAAAGTTTTATCCCTATTGTGGGGTCACCAGTACAGGATTTGTAAATTGAAATCATATCCCCTCTCAAGCGTCTCTTATCCAGAGAGAATAAGTTCAGTGCTCGCAACCTTTCCTCATAACTAAGATCCTCCAGACCCTTTATTAGCTTTGTTGCCCTTCTTTGTACTCGCTCCATTTCCAGTACATCCCTCCTGAGGACTGGTGCCCAGAACTGGACAGCATACTCCAGGTGCGGCCGGACCAGAGTCTTGTAGAGCGGGAGAATTATCGTTTTATCTCAAGTTGATCCCCCTTTTAATGCATGCCAATATTCTGTTTGCTTTATTAGCCGCAGCTTGGCATTGCATGCCATTGCTGAGCCTATCATCTACTAGGACCCCAGGTCCTTTTCCATCCTAGATTCCCCCAGAGGTTCTCCCCCCAGTGTATAGATTGCATTCATATTTTTGCCACCCAAATGCATTATTTTACATTTTTCTACATTGAACCTCATTTGCCATGTAGTCGCCCACCCCATTAATTTGTTCAGGTCTTTTTGCAAGATTTCCACATCCTGAGAAGTTTTTGCCCTGCTTAGCTTAGTATCGTCTGCAAATACAGAGATTGAACTGTTTATCTCATCCTCCAGATCGTTTATGAACAAATTAAATAGGATTGGTCCCAGCACAGAACCCTGGGGAACCCCACTACCCACCCCTGACCATTCTGAGTACTCCCCATTTATCACCACCCTCTGAACACGCCCTGGTAGCCAGTTTTCAATCCATGTACTCACCCTGTGGTCCATGCCAACGCACCTTATTTTGTACAGTAAACGTTTATGGGGAACTGTGTCAAATGCTTTTGCAAAATCCAGATACACCACGTCTACGGGCCTTCCTTTATCTAGATGGCAACTCACCTCCTCATAGAAGGTTAATAGATTGGTATGGCAAGAACGATTCTTCATGAATCCATGCTGATTAGTGCTAATGATATCATTCTTATAACTAAAATCTTGTATATAGTCCCTTATCATCCCCTCCAAGAGTTTACATACTATTGATGTTAGGCTAACTGGTCTGTAATTCCCAGGGATGTTTTTTGGGCCCTTTTTAAATATTGGTGCTACATTGGCTTTTCTCCAATCAGCTGGTACCATTCCAGTCAATAGACTGTCTGTAAAAATTAGGAACAACGGTCTGGCAATCACCTGACTGAGTTCCCTAAGTACCCTCGGATGCAAGCCATCTGGTCCCGGTGATTTATTAATGTTAAGTTTCTCAAGTCTAATTTTAATTCCGTCCTCTGTTAACCATGTAGGTGCTTCCTGTGTTGTGTCATGAGGATAAACACTGCAGTTTTGGTTACTGAAGCCCCCCGATTCACTCGTGAATACTGAGGAGAAGAATAAATTCAATACCTTTGCCATTTGCCCATCCTTTGTAACCAGATGTCCTTCCTCATTCTTTATGGGGCCAATATGGTCTGTCCTCCCTTTTTTACTGTTTACATATGTAATGACACGAGTATGAAAGGGGTAAAAGTCATTTAGGACATTTAAAACCCAAACACAAAGGCAGCTACCGAACACTCCAATCAGCCAAACAAGGAACCCATACAAAAAATCCACCCCAAAAACGAGACACGGCTCTGTCTTCAGGTTTCAAGTAGGAATCAACTTCTTTATTATAACACATGGACACAACAGATAAAATAACTCAGAGACTCTTTCCCCCCACCCTTGGAAAAGAGGGCGGGTTAAACTGTCCAATGACAATGGACACACAGGTCAGGTGTGTTTAACGTCTCATCAGTACACAGTGTTAGCAGGGAGAGCTGTTGGAAGAATCCCCCCTCCCTCCAATGCAATACACATCCTGTGATCCAAGGCAGACAAACACAAACCCTCCAATGCAATACACATCCTGTGATCTAAGGCAGACAAACATAATAGAACATTGGTTTGCAGGAGGCTGGCATTCAGTCCCCTCCAAAAGCCTCTTTTCCGGCTAGGTTTGTCACATTTCTCCCCTTTCGGCAGGAGACTAACACAGGAGGAGACCCCAGACGGGTTGACTCTGAAGTTAGTCAGTAGTTGCAGTCCTCTAATGCTGGTATCCACCTCGTACCCCAAACAAAAATTGTTCCAAACAGATCATTACTTACCCAGCCGACCTCTGCCTCTCTCGTAGAACACGCCCGCCGTTGGGGAGAGGCCTGGACTGGCCCTTCTCCCTGTAGTCTTTTTAGCCACTGGAGAGAAGACAGGGTGACTGGGCTCACGCCATCATGCTGTTGGGGACCTGGGCACGGGTAGTCACTGGGTTGGCTTCAGTGGGGCCTATCGGGGCGTAAGCAGAAATGAGGGGGGCCAAATCATTCCCCAGTAGTACATCTGCTGGCAAATCCTTCATCACCCCCACATTCACGTGTCCCGAACCAACCCCCCAATCCAGGTGAACACGGGCAACGGGTAGCCGGAAAATGGTGCCTCCCGCTACCCTTACGACTACAGTGTCCCCGGTGTGTTGGCTTTCTGGGATGAGGTTCTTCCGTAGTAGGGTCATGGTGGCACCAGTATCACGTAGGCCATTGGCTACCTTTCCATTAACCCGGACGGTCTGCCTGTGTTGCTGCCGGTTGTCCTGGTTAGCTGCTTGTACTAGATCAGCCTCATGCAGGACGCCCCAACGTTCTTCCTCTTCAATGCAGTGAGCCACAGGCATGGATGTGCAGGGATTCCCCCCTGCTGGCTTTCTCCATGAGTGGGACTGCCTGGCTGGATTCAACGGACAGTCTGGCTTTTTGTGCCCTAGCTGTTTACACCCGAAACACCTGAGGGGTTGTGAGTAGTATTGGGAGTTGAACCTGGGCTGCCGAGAATAAGTGGCCACTGGAGGTGGTGCTGTAGGGCAGTACAACTATGGTTTGTAGGCACCAGCTGGAGGGGGTGCCACTGATCGATAATCCACCCGAGCTGTTGTCTTGACCACATGGTTATCCAGTTTGCGGGCATCTGTGTATTCATCCGCCAGGCAAGCTGCTTCAGACAAGGTGCAAGGTTTTCGGTCCCGGATCCACTCTCTGACTTCTGGGAACAGCTTGTCAAAAAGTGCTCCAGCAGGAACAGCTGCAGCACCTCTTCCCCAGATACTGCTTGGCATCCAGCGACCCAGTGGGATGCCGTGCGGTGTAGGCGGCATGCCCACTCGGTATATGAGTCTCCAGTTTGCTTGCTCATCTCTCGAAACCGCCTCCGGTATGCCTCCGGTGTGACGGCATACCTGCCCAAAAGTGCTTCTTTTACCAGCCCATAGTTCATAATACCCTTGTCTGGGATGGCCCTGAACGCTTCACTGGCCCGGCCGGACAATTTCTCAGCAAAATGGTAACCCATTCCTCTGTGGGCACCCGGTGTAGGGCACATTGCCGTTCAAAATTGGCAAGGTACCCATTAATCTCCCCTTCTGCTTCAATGAAATTTTTAAAAGCAGCAAAATGTACCTTTCTCCTTTCAATAGGTGCTGTTGTGACTCCCGCTGCTGCAGCACCTCTTTGCTGTAGCCAATTTGCATCCACAGCCGCTATAACTCGGTCTATGATCTCCGCTGTAGGGTTAGGGCCATAATGTGCCAGTCTTATTTTAACAGCCCGATCAAAACTTTCCTCTTCGGGTGTCCTGTCTGTTATGCTGGGTCTTTCGGTTATGCTGGGTCTTTCCGCTCTATCCATTTCGACTAGTTCTACGATAATGTCCCTCTTCTTACGGTTGTTGGCCGGTCTCTGGTTGTAGCTGTCCTTCTGGGCTGTGGGAATGATCCCGCTGCTTGCCACCAGTGTAACGACACCCCGAGTATGAAAGGGGTTAAAGTCGTTTAGGACATTTCAAACCCAAACACAAAGGCAGCTACCGAACACTCCAATCAGCCAAACAAGGAACCCATACAAATAATCCACCCCAAAAACGAGACACGGCTCTGTCTTCAGGTTTCAAGCAGGAATAAACTTCTTTATTATAACACATGGACACAACAGATAAAATAACTCAGAGACTCTTTCCCCCCCACCCTTGGAAAAGAGGGCGGGTTAAACTGTCCAATGACAATGGACACACAGGTCAGGTGTGTTTAACGTCTCATCAGTACACAGTGTTAGCAGGGAGAGCTGTTGGAAGAATCCCCCCTCCCTCCAATGCAATACACATCCTGTGATCCAAGGCAGACAAACACAAACCCTCCAATGCAATACACATCCTGTGATCCAAGGCAGACAAACATAATAGAACATTGGTTTGCAGGAGGCTGGCATTCAGTCCCCTCCAAAAGCCTCCTTTCCGGCTAGGTTTGTCACAACATACTTAAAGAATTTCTTGGGATTTTTTTTGCTCTCCTCCGCTATGTGTCTTTCATGTTCTATCTTAGCCATCCTAATTGCACCCTTACATTTCTTATTGCATTCTTTATAAAGTCTGAATGCTGAGGATGATCCCTCAACCTTGTATTTTTTGAAGGCCTTCTCCTTTGCTTTTATATGCATTTTTACATTAGAGTTAAGCCATCCAGGATTTTTGTTCGCTCTTTTAAATTTATTACCCAATGGGATACATTGGCTAATGCCCTTATTTAATATGCTCTTAAAGCAAACCCATCTCTCCTCCATATTCTTTGTTCCTAATATTTTATCCCAATTTATGCCTTTTAGCAAGGTTTGTAGTTTAGGGAAGTTGGCTCTTTTGAAATTCAGTGTCTTTGTGTTCCCTTCATGTTTCCTATTTGTGTGATTTATACTGAAACTAATTGACCTGTGATCGCTGTTTCCTAAATTGCCCCGTATTTCCACATCTGTGATCAGGTCTGTATTGTTGGTAATCAGTAGATCCAGTAATGTTTTATTTCTAGTTGGTGCGTCTACCATCTGACCCATAAAATTGTCCTGCAAGACATTAAGGAACTGGCGAGCCTTAAATGAATGCGCGGTTCCCTCCGCCCAGTCTATGTCTGGATAATTAAAATCCCCCATTATGATAACACTTCCCATCCTTGCTGCTAATCCAATTTGTGATAGGAGATCCGTCTCCACTTCCTCCCTCAGGTTAGGGGGCCTATAGCATACTCCCAGTATTATTTTCCCCTTAGCTTCATCCCTTTGGAGCTCTACCCATAAGGATTCCACCTCCTCCCTAGCTCCCTCAGTGATGTCATCTCTCACATTCACTTGTACATTATTCTTGATATATAGGCATACCCCTCCCCCTTTTTTACCCTCTCTATCCTTGCGGTATAGGGTATACCCTTGAATGTTTGCCAGCCAATCATGAGAGCTGTTGAACCAGGTCTCTGAAATTCCCACAAAATCCAAATCCTCCTTGTACAACAGTATCTCTAGTTGACCCATCTTGTCCGCCATGCTCCTGGCATTGGTGAACATGCCACATAGTTTAGACCGGTCGCATATTGTCCTCGTATTGGGTGTTTCAAGATTGCAACTAGGACTTGCTACTATACTCACCTTGTGTTTTTGTGCTTTGTTTAACCTACCACTAATGCCCCCAATACTACCCTCTGGAATATCTTCCGCGCTGGCTATCACTGTCTCTGGACCCTCCCCCCCATCGCCTAGTTTAAAAACCCCTCTAACTTTTTGGCCATCTTCATTCCCAGCAGATCTGCACCCTCCTCATTTAGGTGCAGTCCGTCCCTTCTATAGTACCGGTTACCGACTGAGAAGTCGGCCCAGTCCTCCAGGAACCCAAACCCCTCCTTACTACACCAGCTCTTCAGCCACTTGTTTACTTCCCTAATCTCCCTCTGCCTTTCTGGTGTGGCTCGATGTACCGGTAGTATTCCTGAGAACACTACCTTGGAGGTCCTTTTCCTCAATTTAGCACCTAAGTCCCTAAAATCGTTCTTTAGGACACTCCATCTGTCTCTGACTTTGTCATTGGTGCCAATGTGCACCATGACAGCCGGGTCTTCCCCAGCCCCTCCCAGTAATCTGTCCACAAGATCCGTGATGTGCCGAACCCGAGCGCCCGGTAGACAACATACCGTTTCTGCGCTTCAGGTCTTGGTTACAGATTGCCCTCTCTGTCCTTCTAAGAATTGAGTCCCCTACCACCAGAATCTGTCTTTCCTTTCCCTTTGCTGCCCCCCCACTCTCACTGGAGGAGTTCTTCCCCTGGCAGCTAGGAGAGTCCCTCATCTCCAGCAGTGCTGGTCCCTGACTGGTTTCACCAATGTCACTCAATGGAGCTTACTTATTGGAATGCTCCAGTCCTGGATCGGCCTCTCTGGCACTTCCCCCTCTACCCCTCCTGACTGTCACCCATCTACTCTTTGCTAGTGCCTGCACCCCTTTTGTCTCCACCTGCCTCTGTGCTGGCCCCTGCCGGCACCTGCCGTGTACGTTCCTGGCTCACCTTTAGTATGGAGGGACTTCTCAGTGCTGACAGTTGCTTCCCCAGATTCAGAACCTGGGCTTCCAGGGAAACAATGTGCTTACATTTTGCACAGCAGTATTCGCCCTCTATCGGATGATCAAGGAACGCATACATGCGGCAAGATGTACAAAGAGTCGCCTCTCCACACCCGCCGGGCATCGTACCTATTAAATTTAGTGAGGATTTGGGGATTTTACCCTGTCCAAATTACCTAACAGCTAGCTTCCTGGCACTAATACTCAAGACAATACACAGGTACACAACAAGACAATACACAGGTACTCACAGACCTACGTGCACTCGCAATACACAAGTATACAGTACACAATACACAAGTACTAATGATCCACACACACTACTCAGACAACACTCAGATACTCACACTACACAGGTACTATGACCCCTGTTATAACCTCCTGTTTTAAACTCTTGTTTTTAACTCCCACTTATACCAGCTCCACTTACACCACGTTCCACAGCCTCAGACTGAGCACACTCAGACTGAGTCCTACAACCAGTTAAATAGGCACCTGTGAGCAATTAACCACCCCCCTTAATTGATAGACTGATGGAACCAGAGAAAAAAAAAGCTATTTAAAAAGTGACAGCAAAAGGCAAATTACAAACTAAAAGGAAAAGCCCCAAAAATGCAACTTAGCAAACAAACAGCAAACAAACAAACAGCAAACAAACAGCAAGCAAACAGCAAACAAACGGCAAACAAACAAACAGCAAACAATCAAACAGCAAACAAACAGCAAACAAACAGCAAACAAACAGCAAACAAACAAACAGCAAACAAACAGCAAGCAAACAGCAAACAAACAAACAGCAAACAAACAAACAGCAAACAAACAAACCGCAAACAAACAAACAGCAAACAAACAGCAAACAAATAGCAAGACTTGTACACTCTAACTCTTGTTTTTAACTCTCACTTATACCAGCTCCACTTACACCAAGTTCCACAGCCTCAGACTGAGCACGCTCAGACTGAGTCCTGCAACCAGTTAAATAGGCACCTGTGAGCAATTAACCACCCCCCTTAATTGATAGACTGATGGAACCAGAGAAAAAAAAAGCTATTTAAAAAGTGACAGCAAAAGGCAAATTAAAAACTAAAAGGAAAAAGCCCCAAAAATGCAACCCAGCAAACAAACAGCAAACAAACAAACAGCAAACAAACAGCAAACAAACAAACAGCAAACAAACAGCAAACAAACAGCAAGCAAACAGCAAACAAACAAACAGCAAACAAACAGCAAACAAACAAACAGCAAACAAACAAACAGCAAACAAACAGCAAACAAACAAACCGCAAACAAACAAACAGCAAACAAATAGCAACACTTGTACACTCTAACTCTTGTTTTTAACTCCCACTTATACCAGCTCCACTTACACCAAGTTCCACAGCCTCAGACTGAGCACGCTCAGACTGAGTCCTACAACCAGTTAAATAGGCACCTGTGAGCAATTAACCACCCCCCTTAATTGATAGACTGATGGAAGCAGAGAAAAAAAAAGCTATTTAAAAAGTGACAGCAAAAGGCACATTAAAAACTAAAAGGAAAAGCCCCAAAAATGCAACCCAGCAAACAAACAGCAAACAAACAGCAAACAAACAAACAGCAAGCAAACAGCAAACAAACAAACAGCAAACAAACAGCAAACAAACAAACAGCAAACAAACAAACAGCAAACAAACAGCAAGCAAACAGCAAACAAACAGCAAACAAACAGCAAACAAACAAACAGCAAACAAACAAACAGCAAACAAACAGAAAACAAACAACAAACAAACAAACAGCAAACAGCAAACAAACAAACCGCAAACAAACAAACAGCAAACAAACAGCAAACAAATAGCAAGAATTGTACACTCTAACTCTTGTTTTTAACTCCCACTTATACCAGCTCCACTTACACCAAGTTCCACAGCCTCAGACTGAGCACGCTCAGACTAAGTCCTACAATCAGTTAAATAGGCACCTGTGAGCAATTAACCACCACCCTTAATTGATAGACTGATGGAAGCAGAGAAAAAAAAAAGCTATTTAAAAAGTGAAAGCAAAAGGCAAATTAAAAACTAAAAGGAAAAGCCTCAAAAATGCAACCCAGCAAACAAACAGCAAACAAACAGCAAACAGTGTCATGTGACTCATTAGTGTTACAAGGTCTCAGGTGTGAATGGGAAGCAGGTGTGTTTAAATTTGGTGTTATCACTCTCACTCTCTCATACTGGTCACTGCAAGTTCAACATGGCACCTCATGGCAAAGAACTCTCTGAAGATCTGAAAAAAAGAAGTGTTGCTCTACATAAAGATGGCCTAGGCTATACGAAGTTTGCCAAGACCCTGAAACTGAGCTGCAACATGGTGGCCAAGACCATATAGTGGTTTAACAGGACAGGTTCCACTCAAAACAGGCCTTGCCATGGTTGACCAAAGAAGTTGAGTGCACATGCTCAACATTATATGCAGAGGTTTTCTTCAGAAAATAGACGTGCTACCAGCATTGCTGCCGAGGTTGAAGGGGTGAGCCGGTCAGTGCTCAGACCATACGGTGCACACTGCATCAAATTGGTCTGCATGGATATAGACCCAGAAGGAAGCCTCTTCTAAAGATGATGCACAAGAAAGCCCGCAAACAGCTTGCTGGAACCATGTCCTGTGGTCTGACGAGATCAAGATAAACTTATTTGGTTCAGACGGTGTCAAGCGTGTGTGGCAGCAACCAGGTGAAGAGTACAAAGACAAGTGTGTCTTGCCTACAGTCAAGCAGGGTGGTGGGGGTGTCATGGTCTGGGGCTGCATAAGTGCTGCTGGCACTGGGGAGCTACAGTTCACTGAGGGAACCATGAATGCCAACATGTACTGTGACATACTGAAGCAGAGCATTATCCCCTCCCTTCGGAGACTGGGCCTCAGGGTAGTATTTCTTACATAGGTAGTAGGTGAGGTTGAAAAAAGACACAAGTCCAACCTATGTGCATAATTATATGTCAGTATTACATTGTATATCCCTGTATGTTGTGGTCGTTCAGGTGCTTATCTAATAGTTTTTTGAAACTATCAATACTCCCCACTGAGACCACCGCCTGTGGAAGGGAATTCCACATCCATGCAGCTCTTACAGTAAAGAACCCTCTACATGGTTAAGGTTAAACCTCTTTTCTTCTAATTTTAATGAGTGGCCACATATCTTGTTAAACTCCCTTCCGCAAAAAAAGTTTTATCTCTATTGTGGGATCACCAGCATGGTATTTGTAAATTGAAATCATATCCCATCTCTTCTGTGTGTCTCTTCTCCAGAGAGAATAAGTTCAGTGCTCGCAACCTTTCCTCATAACTAATATCCTCCAGACCCTTTATTAGCTCTGTTGCCCTTCTTTGTACTTGCTCCATTTCCATTACATCCTTCCTGAGGTCTGGTGCCCAGAAATAGACAGCATACTCTAGGTGTGGAGCGGGAGAATTATCGTTTTATCTCTGGAGGTGATCCCCTTTTTAATGCATGCCAATATTCTGTTTGCTTTGTTAGCAGCAGCTTGGCATTGCATGCCATTGCTGAGCCTATCATCTTCTAGGACTCCCCAGGTCATTTTCCTTGTCAAAAGAAGTTTATTGAGTATACAATGTTATAAAGATACATAAAGTAAGTTTACAAGGATCTATGAAGTAAGCTCATTGTTTTACAGTAGGGTTTATATAGGTAAATATCATGAAATTTCAAATATTAAACATTGGGTTCACGTAAACCTAAATTAAAGATATATATCATTTCCTTAGTTACTTTTGTAGGTATTTAAATGATTTATACCTACTATACATATTGTTTACAAGTAGAGTGTATATAGGTCAAATAAATTCTGATAATGAGCTTTAATCGTAAGGTGGAGAAAAGGAAAGAGAAAGAAGAAAAAGGGTTGAAAGGTAGAGGTATGGTCCACAAGGTTGTCCCGCTCGTCAGTTTATTATTCTTTTTAGTTCTCTTTGAAGCCTTAGAATGGGTGTCTCTGTAAGTCATTTAATCTGTTACCATGGCAACAGGACAGAGTCATTGAAATTTGACAGGAACTGTTGTTTTATCCAAGGATGCCAAAGTTTTTCAAATTTTGGAATTTGATTTTGATCGATGGCTACCATCTTAGCATGGGACATTGTATTATTCATTCTGTGAATTGTTTCTGCTAGTACCAATGTAGGAGATTTCCATGCCTTGGCCACTGTTTGTTTTGCAGCCGTTATTAGTTGGATCATAAGTTTGAATTGAGAGAGTGTTAACCATTCCGGTTTTAGATTAAGTAAAGTTAAATATGGATCTGGTTGTATTATTTTTTTAAATATTTTAGATGCAATCACGAAGACTTCCTTCCAGTAGGTTTGGATTACTGGGCACGTCCACCATATGTGTAAATATGTGCCTATTTCTGGGCATCCTCGAAAACAAAGAGTTGAGGTATTAGGTGAATATTTTACCACTCTAGCGGGTACAAGGTACCAGCGAGTTAGGACTTTATAATTTGTCTCCAGTGCTAAGATGTTGGGTGAAGATGACTTAGATGTGAGCCATATATTAGACCAGTCCGTGTCTTCTAAAGTTCGTCCCAGGTCCTCCTCCCACCTCTGAACGTAAGAGGGTCTATTAAGATTTGCTACTCCATATAATTGATTATAAAGTGATGAAATTGTACCTTTAGCAAATGGATCTTTTGTACAGATTGATTCAAAAATGGATAATTGGGATAATGGTGTATCCCCCCTTAGGAATGGTGTATAGAAATTTTTGATTTGGAGATATCTAAATATCTCAGAGTTTGGTAGATCATATTTTTCTCTAAGCGATGGGAATGAAAGGAATGATTTAGATGCTATGAAGTCATTTAGTGTCTGAATGCCTGATGTTATCCAAGCTTTAAAAGAATTTGGGTAGATCCATGCCGGATAAAAGGCCGGATTTCTGATAAAAGAAAGGAGAGGATTGTGTGGAGATTGCAACTGATATTTGGTTTTTAGTTTATCCCAGAGAGATAAGAAGTGTTTAGTTATGGGATTATGAATTTTAAAGCGGTCTTTAGGATCAAGCCATAATAAATTTGATATTAATAGAGGGTCATTTTCTGAAGCCTCTATAAATACCCATAATGGGATTTCCTGTTTTGCATGGTATTTGGACAGACTGGCCAAATGTGCTGCTCTGTAGTAGTTAGTAAAATTAGGGTATCCCAGGCCTCTAGGCATTTCTTAGGATTAATCATAAGGCCGGATAGGGCTGCAAATCCATCAAGAGCTGGTATTAATTTAGGACCAGAGACCTGTGGTGATGATAGAAAAAGTAATATATCGTCTGCAAATATACATAATTTGTGTGTAATACCTCCTACTTCAATGCCAGTTATAGTTTGGTTTGTTCTGATGTATTGGGCCATTGGTTCGAGTATAAGGGCAAATAATAAGGGAGATAATGGGCAACCCTGTCGGGTACCTTTTTTCGATATTAAAGGCTTCA
This sequence comes from Lithobates clamitans, assembly GCA_037952925.1. NCBI lineage: Eukaryota > Metazoa > Chordata > Amphibia > Anura > Ranidae > Lithobates > Lithobates clamitans. Next base: position 2,012,138 of record JBBGZY010000324.1, on the reverse strand, counting down.
GATTTGTATCCAGCATATTTTATATAGGCTTTGGGTTTATTATATAATGCTTTGATCCATGTTAAAAAGTGGGGTCCAAAACCCCATTTTTGTAATGAATATTGCATATATTGCCAGGATACTGTGTCAAATGCCCTCTTAATATCGAGAGATAGAAAACATAAAGGGATTTTCCGTTTTTTAGCAATATGTGCCAATAACACTGCCCTGCGTACATTATCGCCTGCCTGTCTATTTGGCATGAAGCCTACTTGATCTCTATGTATTAATTTTCCTATAATGCTATTGAGGCGTTTTGCTATTATTTTTGCTAATAATTTAATATCGAGGTTTAACAGAGAGATAGGCCGATAATTCACACAGGAAGTATCATCAGAAAGGGGTTTTGGGATCATACAAACAATTGCCATTAGTGTTTCTTGCTGAAAAGAATGTCCATCTAGAAGTTTGTTAAAAGTTTCAGTGAGAATGGGAGAGAGTATTTCTGAGAATGTTTTATAGTATAAAGCCGAGTAGCCGTCTGGGCCTGGTCTTTTGTTAAGTTTTAGGTCTTTTATGGCATTAGCAACTTCATCTATAGTTATAGGCTCATCCAAACTGCTTTTTTGATTCTGAGACAACTCAGGTAAGGTTATTTTTGAGAAGAAGGATTCAGCTTCTGTAGGATTAAATTCATTGTTTGTCTTGTATAAAGTTGCGAGATGTGAGTGAAATTTATGGACTATTTTAACTGGATTACAAGTGTAAACATTTTTTGATAATTTCAAACGTATTGGTTTGAAAGATTTGTTAGTTGAATTTAATGCTCGAGCCAAATATGTACCTGGTTTGTTTGTATTCATGTAGAAATTGTGTTTGGAGCGTTTGAGGGATTTATAAACTGACTCAGTGAAAAATAGATCGTATTCCAATCTAGATTTTTCCAGATGAGATTTTGTACTCTGAGATGGATTATCTTGAAATGATATGTAGGCTGCATTAAAATTGAGTTCTAGTTTTTTTGCTAGATTTTTGCGTTCCCGTTTAAATAGTGCCATTTGTCTTTGTATTGTACCACGCAAGACAGGCTTATGAGCTTCCCACAGTGTTATTGGGGAGATGTCTGTTGTGTTATTAATTGATATGTATTCCTTTAAAGCTTGTTCAATGGCCATATGATGTAGTGGGTGTTTGAGCATTATGTCCGGTAAGTACCACGTTGGGTCATGCGCTTTTGGTATGGCTGAGGCTATAGTAGTGTATACTGCATTATGATCAGACCACGGAATCGGAATTATATCTGATGCAATAATTTCTGGTATCATTCCTATTTCTAGAAAAATATGATCTATTCTGGTGAAGGTTTTATGAGGGTGCGAGAAATAAGTGAATTTCTTTTTCATTGGGTTACTTTCTCTCCATGAATCTACCAGATTGTATTTGGAAAGAAGTTGAGAAAAAGGTAATCTAGAGGTTATTTTGGATGGTGTAAAAGGTGATTTATCTAGAAATGGGAGGAGGACCTGGTTCGAATCCCCACACATTATCACTGTTCCTATTTTGTGTGTATTAATCACTTGTAATATATGTGAGAGGAATGGTGTAGGTTGTTTGTTAGGAGCGTAATAGGAAATCACTGTGATTGCTGTGTCCATTATATAACCCATGAGTATCAGGTATCTACCTTCTGGGTCTTTAATTTCTGATAATAAGGTGAATGGTGTGGATCGGTGAAATGCAATTAGAGTTCCCCTTTGCTTGGTACAGGCAGAAGCCGTGTAAATTTGTTGATAAAAAGGAGAAATATATTTTGCAGTAGAATCTTTGGTGAAGTGTGTTTCTTGGAGGCATACTATGTGAGCCTTCTTGTTATGGAAAGTACGGAAGGCTTTGGTCCTTTTTTGAGGGACATTTATTCCCTGAACATTCAGGGAAAGTATATTCAGTGGTGCCATGGCAACAGATCAAATAGTTTTGACTTACTTTTTGTTATGCAGAGCTGACTGCGCAGATCAACCTGTGTGGACTGAAGAGATGAATAGATAGAAAAGAAACCAGTGAATTCTGGAGTAAAGAGTAAACAAAAAACATATGAGATTAGATGATACATTGTATAAATTATTTTTTGCAAGTAATCACAATTTACCCGTGAAAGAGAATAAATATCTCTCTCAGGGGAATAAGTGCCTTCGTCACACTCCCACATAATATGGTTGGGAGAATGAGGAGGGCTAATGGGGGTACACGGATCTTCCGCTTACAGGAGAGAAGTGCTATGTCAAAAGACATCAAAATGATGTTTCATTAATTGGAGTGCAGAATATAGTTTTTGTTGAAATTATTTATTCCAGGGTGGTTGTATATGGTTAGTCTTGCCCTAGGCTCAATAATTCAGTTAGAAAGGTACTGTTAATTACTTTGGTATTGATGAAGATAGTTTGAATTATTTTGGGATTTTAACCCTTTTAGAGTAAACAATTACATATTTTATTCATATGTAACTGTTTAGATATGTTAACTCATAAAATTGAGGTTGTATTGCTTCAGATTAAAATAAACAAAAACATAATTCTAGGAACTAGTTAGGTAATAATATATTTGTTTTAAGAAAAGAAAGAAAAAGCTTCCATTACTTCTGGATTATTGAACATATTTGTCCTAAAAAGTAATAAATCTATTGTTATTACCTGATAATATATAACTGAACAAAAATTTCCTTATTTCACTTATATATTCTAAGGCTATATGAATCAGAAGTAATAAGAAATATAACTGGAATGTAACATGATCCCACACAGTGTGTGGCTATCAGAATGTAGTTACATTCAGTTATAAATATAGGTTTTTTATAGAGAACCATCTCTTAGTATAATAAATGAAGATATATCAGGAATTAGGATGTCATTCCATTGAATCTTCTTGGTCCATGGATGATGTGGCATAACGGCCTCTTTTGTGAGAATGATGATTCCCATTTTGTTCTGAAATTTTCTGGGTGCTGCCTGAAGGTGAAGATGACGCCATTCTTCTGCGTGTGGGAGTGTTGCTGCTTGTGGGTTCTGTCAGATTTAATTTTAAAAGGGTTTGTTGTAGTTCATCTGCTGATCTGCTTCTGTAAATTGTACCTTGGTAGTTAAATCTGACTGAAAAGGGGAAGCCCCATTGATACATAATGTTGTGGCGTTGCAGTTCCATTAGTTGGGGTTTCATGGATCGTCTTTTAGTAATAGTAAGTTGGGATAGGTCAGCAAAAATTTGATAATTGTGTCCTTGAAAATTAAGTTCCTTTTTTTCTCTTGCAGCAATTAGTATTTGTTCTTTCGTTCTGTAATAATGAAATTTTGTGATTATATCCTGTGGGGGTCCATCTTTCTTTTTGGCTGTGAGGGCTCTGTGTACTCTGTCCAGTTCCAAACGTTCAATAGGGATATCTGGCTTTAGTTCTTGTAATAGAGCAGTAATAGTAGATTGCAGGTCTGTCACAGTTTCAGGTATTCCCCTTATGCGCAAGTTTGAACGTCTGGCTCTATTTTCGTAATCTTCGAGCTTAGTTTGAAGTATTAAATTCTCTTTTTTTAATTGTTCCAATTCTGTTATATTTTCTTGGGTTGTAATTTCAATTTCATCCATTTTTATTTCTAAGGCTGCGGTGCAGTTTCCCAGCTCTCTTATTTCTTTGGTTAGGCTTTTTGTTATTTGGTCTGAGGTTTGTTTTAAAGCCTTATGAAGCATCTTTTCAAATTGTAATAATATTACTGGGGATACTGAGGAGGCTTGTGGAGAAGTTTGTGAGAGGATTTGTTCTGTATCTGACTCAAATCGAGAGTCTTGCTGTGACATTTTCTGTCTGTGAGAGCGCCCTGATGCTGTATCTTGTGAGGTGACTGGAGCTGCTTCAGCTGCAGTGAGTGCCTGTGAGCTCTTTGTGAGGTGATTTTTATTTCTGCCACGGTTTCCTCCCAGTACCATATTTCCTGCCCAAACTTTCACAGTTTGTTCCCTGGGGCAAAAAGGTTCAAATGGATACCTTTTGAGCCTGCAGGCTCCGCTTTGTCCTTCTCTTCTCTCCTCAGCGGTGTGGAGCTCTAACAATGCATGTCTGCTCCACTAGGCTCCGCCTCCTGCCCCCCTCCCCAGGTCATTTTCAATCCTAGATTCCCCCAGAGGTTCTGCCCCCAGTGTATAGATTGCATTCATATTTTTGCCAACCAAATGCATTATTTTACCTTTTTCTACATTAAACCTCATTTGCCATGTAGTTGCCAACCCCATTAATTTGTACAGATCTTTTTGCAAGGTTTCCACTTTCTGCGGAGAAGTTATTTCCCTGCTTAGCTTAGTATCATTTGCAAATACAGAGACTGAACAGTTTACCCCATCCTCCAGGTTGTTTAAGAAGCAAAGTAAATAGGATTGGTCCCAGCACAGAACCCTGGGGGACACCACTACCCACCCCTGACCATTCCGAGTACTCCCCATTTATCACCACCCTCTGAACTCGCCCTTGTAGCCAGTTTTCAATCCATGTACTCACCGTATGGTCCATGTCAACTCACCTTATTTTGTACAGTAAACGTTTATTAGGAACAGTGTCAAATGCTTTTGCAAAATGCAGATACACCACCTCTACAGGCCTTCCTTTATCTAGATGGCAACTCACCTCCTCATAGAAGGTTAAAAGATTGGTTTGGCAAGAATGATTCTTCATGAATCCATGCTGATTACTGCTAATGATACCGTTCTCATCACTAAAATCTTGTATATAGTCCCCTATCATCCCCTCAAAGAGCTTGCATACTATTGATGTTAGGCTAACTGGTCTGTAATTTCCAGGGATGTAATTTTGATCCCTTTTAAATATTGGTGCTACATTGGCTTTTCTCCAATGCACTGGTACCATTCCAGTCAGTAGACTGTCAGTAAAAATTAGGAACTATGGTCTGGCAATTACTTGACTGAGTTTCCTAAGTACCCTCGGGTGCAAGCCATCTGGTCCCGGTGATTTATTGATGTTAAGTTTCCCAAGTCTAATTTTAATTCTGTCCTCTGTTAACCATGGAGGTGCTTCCTGTGATGTGTCAAGATGAGGATAAACACTGCAGTTTTGGTTACTGAAGTCCCCCGATTCCCTCGTGAAGACTGAGGAGAAGAACTAATTCAATACCTTCGCAATCTCCTCATCCTTTGTAACCAGATGCTTTATTTATTCTTTATGGGGCCAATATGGTCTGTCCTCCCTTCTTTACTGTTTACAACTTAAGGAATTCCAACATGATAACAACCCCAAACACAACTCCAAGACAACCACTGCATTGCTAATGAAGTTAAGGGTAAAGGTGATGGACTGGCCAAGCATGTCTCCAGACCTAAACCCTATTGCGCATCTGTGGGGAATCCTCAAATGGAAGGTAGAGGAGCGCAAGGTCTCTAACATCCACCAGCTCCGTGATGTTGTCATGGAGGAGTGAAAGAGGACTCCAGTGGCAACCTGTGAAGCTCTGGTGAACTCCTACCCAAGAGGGTTAAGGCAGTGCTGAATAATAATGGTGGCCACACAAAATATTGACACTTTGGGCCCAATTTGGACATTTTCACTTAGGAGTGTACTCACTTTTGTTGCCAGTGGTTTAGACATTAATGGCTGTGTGTTGAGTTATTTTGAGGGGACAGCACATTTACAATGCTATACAAGCTGTACACTCACTACTACTACTACTACATTGTAGCAAAGTGTCATTTCTTCAGTGTTGTCACATGAAAAGATATAATAAAATATTTACAAAAATGTGAGGGGCGTACTGTAGATCTGACAGTAATGCTGTTTACACACGGGCAGACTTTTCGACCAGACTGGTCCGACGGAATGAATCTGTCGGACAATCCGACCGTGTGTGGGCTTCATCAGACCTGCAGCAGACTTTTTCAGTCGAAAATCAGACGGACTTTAGATTTAAAATATGTTTCAAATCTTTCCGACAGATTCGAGTCCGGTCGAAAAATCAGTTTGTCTGTATGTTAGTCCAATAGACGAAAACCGACGCTAGGGCAGCTATTGGCTACTGGCTATGAACTTCCTTATTTTAGTCTGGTCGTACGTCATCACGTATGAATCCGTCGGACTTTGGTGCGATTGTGTGTAGGCAAGTCCGTTCATTCGAAATTCCATCGAAAGTCCGTCAAAAGTCAGTCGAAAGTCTGTCGGAAAGACTGTCGGACCTTTGATGCCGAAAAGTCCGCCCGTGTGTACATGGCATTAGACGCAGGCAGAGCAGTTACAGACACACAGAGAGCTCATTAGAACAGCTGGAAGATTTTATTTTTTATTTGTTTTATTACATTAGTACGTCCACATTTGTGATGCAAGACAGAATGGATAGCAAGAAAGGATAATCATATATTATGATTAAGCACTGAGACACATGTGAATCTATCCCGACCTTTGATAACTAAATATGAGTAGCTCGGAGGGGCGTGGCTTGGCGCTCAACGGATATGGCCGCTTGTTAGAGGAGCTCCGGTGAACCCACAGCCTTAAGCCCGCCACTCTGCACCTCGGCTCTCGATAATGAGCAGGCAGAACAACAGGACACCACACACCCGATCCCGCCGTTCGGCGACAGCATCTCAGGGCAGGAATATATCAGACATATTCCGGAATCAATCGCTGTCCAGGAGCAACGTGGCCGGAGCTAAGATGGCGTCGACTCACACAGAGGAGGATTACAGCGAAGACTCCCAGTCTGCTGCGGAGGACAATGGTAGGGGACCTTCACACTCCAATCACCCCCTCACATATGCTGACATGTCCCTGTTCGCAGCAGACATTAAATCCACATTTTCAGCAGCAATCACTGATCTCAAATCCAATCTGCTGGTGCTTACTGAGAAAATGGCCTCGGCCGAGGCTGCTGGAAAGCGGAGGGAGAAAGCGATTTGCAGGCTTGAAAAGGTTACTTCTTCACACTCCAGTCATTTTATAGAAATTAATAGACACCTGGAGGACCTTGATAAAAGGGGAAGAAGGAGCAATATACGAGTACGAGAGATCCCTGAGACGGTAGATAAAGATCAAATCACACCTGCCCTTCAAAGAGTATTTAATAGCTTACTGGAACGACCGGAGGACACTGACATAGAATTTGTGAGAGCACACAGGGCTCTGAGAGCAAGAGGCCCAGATAACATGCCTCCTCGTGACATTATATGTTGCTTACAGAGCTTTGCACTGAAGGAAGAGATTATGCAAAAGGCACGCCACAGTGATCAAATTGTGTTCAATGGCGAAGTAATAATGCTATTTCCAGGACAGGTCTCAAATAACTTTGAAAAATCGCAGGGCTCTGAGACCCCTCCTGGATAAGCTTCGTGAGAAAGATTTACGATATACATGGCGCTTTCCTTTTGCCCTACTTGTGACGCACAATGGCAGACAGCATTCTTTATGCTCTCCAGAAGACCTCTCAGAGTTTTGCGACTCCTTACAATTAGGTGAGGTTGAACTCCCGGACTGGTACCGAGAATTTCTTCTCCCTCCCCCTATGGTCAGGAGTCCTCCCTGCTCACCATTTGCCTCTCCTGACAAGCGTCAATTAAAGCAGATGAAGCAGGGCAGACAGGGAAGCTCACTTTCCGGGACTCCAAAGGCTCATGGATCTGCAATCCTGGACGATGCATAGAGGTTGTTGTGACAGTCTCTCCACCTTTTATTCCAAGGCATAACTGCCATATTACTTTGGGAAGCAACTGATGTCTTCTGCAGCATCCTGTTTTCTGATCACATGATCACTTTTCTTTTGGTTTCTTGTTTTTTCTCCTACAAGTTGTTTTATTTGACTTTTGATCGAATATCAGGATACATTACAAATCAGTGTGGAAACTTTTGTCATTCACTCCATACTCAGTTGCAGAGCAACTGCCTTAAAATTTCTGCTGGCACAAACTTCAGCCTGGGACTCTGTGGGTTATGCCTTGAGGACCCCCTCCACATAGACGGAGATACAAGATGGAGTTGATCTTTGTACCTTTTCACTACACAATGGATTCAGGGGAAGAAAACTAGCTGAACCTGCACATCAAAAGATGACTTCCATGGCTGGTTATATGCTTGTCTGTAGTGACTGGTTTGTTCCTGCTGATTTTAGGGTGAAACCTAATATTTCTTTTTTCTTTAAACAGGTTCACGAGTTCAGAATTTTAACATACAGTTTTTGTTATATATGTCTTTATTATGAATACTGGTTTGGAATGCCAAGTAATTGGTAATGTTCCCACAGGGAAGATGTGTAGTTAGGAAAACGGGACTCCCCAGTGCCCTGGCTATGTCCCAAACGCCGGACACCGATTAGGCGGGGAGATGGTAAGAAACCCATCCTCAGATGCCAATGGTACCCCTATCTACAATGTCACCTCCTCATTATTTAATAGTGTGGTTGTTGTTGTTTTTGTTTCTGTTTATGCATCTTTTGTTTCTCCAAGTCGAGATGCAGAGTGGCTTAATTAATTATACCCCATTGATAAGCTACATGACGAGGCTGCGGGCCTCCTATTCCTCCTATTCCCATTAAGTGAGTCTACTCCCATTGCAGAGTAAAGCGCTTTTTGGACCATAATATCCGTATCGGTCGATACCTCCCACTTCCCCCGCAAAGTGCCTTCCAGTAGGTCTTTGGCCACTGGAGAGGGTACTACATAAGACCTTCACGATAGTTTATCTATTTCAAAGGTGAAAATAAATGACTCACAATATTCTTGCTGCTATTCTCTTCTTTTCTATTCTTTCCTCTTTTAGTAGTGGCTGTTTAATTTCATATAATTATTCCTCAGAAATATATTCACGAGTACTCACGTTTTCTTTGACCAGTGCTGTCTACAGGGTTCCGTTCTCTGGATCTGTCCACGGTTGGATAATGGCTTACTCATCATTGGGTCGCAACCTCACAGTGGTCTCTCATAACATCAGAGGTCTGAATATACCTGGGAAGCGTTCAACCCTTTTGAGGGAGCTAAAGAAAGGTAGGCCTCATTTCGCATTCATACAGGAAACACACTTTAAAACAAACAACACACGCAGGCTCACTGACTCCTATTTTATTGAGGCTCACCACGCTACAAATACCCTGACTAAATCTAAAGGGGTCTCCATATTGATTAGCAAGGACGCCAACTTTGAACTGACTGACAAACTAGCAGACCCAGAAGGGAGATACCTCTTAATTAAAGGGAAACACAATGGTATCCCAACATCTTTGGCTAATGTATACTTCCCAAATACATCACACTTAACCTTCTGTAGGAAAATGATGAAGGAGCTTGAGGGTTTTTATTCAGGACGTATAATCTTAGGAGGAGATTTTAATCTCCCCTTGAATCCTTTGATGGACACATCCTCCGGCAAATCATACATAACCTACCGAATTTTGAAAAGCCTAAAAACGCTGCTGAATTCCTTACATCTAATTGACACTTGGCGCTATATGCACCCAGAAGGGAGAGATTATACCTTCTATTCTGCCCCACATGCAAGATATTCACGAATAGACTATATCTTCATATCACGCAAAGACCTACACACTGTCGCAGAAACAAACATAGGCATCCAATCTATATCTGATCATGCTCCTGTCTCTCTTTCGCTGGACCCATGTTTCCCCTCTACTATGGCCCCAAATTGGAGGTTGATCTCTTCACTTCTGACAGATCCTGTGTTGTTACCAAAAATTACATCACATTTGAAAGAGTTTTTCACCCATAATGAAACTCCAGGAATGGATCCCTTGATGATATGGGAGGTCCATAAATGTTCTGTCAGGGGAGAGTTAATGAGGATGGGGGCTCAGCAAAAGAGAGATAAGGAAAAAGAGATCACAAAACTGACAGATAAAATTTCAAACTTAGAATCCCAACACAAACAGTCACTAACAACACGATCGGCAGCTCAACTGTTAGAAACCAGGAAAACCCTACAGCAACTAGTAGACGCTACAGCTAAATGCTTCCTATTCTTTAGGAGAAAGATATACTATGAATATGGGGACAAAACTGGCAATTTTTTAGCTAGAGCCCTGAGAGGACATCAACATCATAATAAAATCCTGGGAATACAAAACAAAAAAGGGACTTTAGATCTATCTGACGAGCTGATCGCTCAACACTTCCACGACTACTATTCAAACCTATATAATTTACCCGCTCCACATAAACCAGCAGAGCTGAAAGGGAACAGGTCGCAAATCATCCACGATTATTTAAACTCCTCTAAACTCCCTAAACTATCTGAAGCAGACATAGAGACCCTGGAACAACACATTAACAATACAGAAATACAATTAGCAATCAAAGATTTAAAGACGGGAAAAAGCCCTGGCCCAGATGGATTTACATCTATCTATTACAAAACCTTTATGGAAATCCTGACAAACCCCCTGACGAAAGCATTAAATTCTTTCTCCACACCTAGAGACATACCTCCAACATTTCTTTTAGCACACTTAACAGTCATACCTAAGCCAAATAAAGATCCTACACAATGCCCCAGCTACAGACCAATCTCATTGCTAAATCTGGATGTAAAACTTTTAACCAAAATACTAGCCAACAGACTTAAGCCCCTACTTCATACTCTTATTGGTCTGGAACAGGCAGGTTTCATGCCCGGTATGAACAGGCAGTATGTCTGTGAAAGTGATCTGCAAAAATTTCCAAAGGGTAGATGTTCCACCCAGTAATTTTTGGTTAGGGATGTGTGCTGGGAACCCATAGAAAGTAAATTGTCTCCTAAGCTGTCCAAAAATGCTTTGAGAACCTTTTATCTGGTCCAAAAATGGTTTCTTTATTCCTTTTATTTATGGTCACATTCATATTTATTTTATTTCTAATCAAGCTAACAATCAGGCTAATGAATATATGTATTTTTTATCTTTGCCTCTACTTAGTGAAAACAAAAAAGCTTAAGGTCAAGCTCCATAGTGCAAACGTACATACTTTGTCTCCGTGACACTCCAATTAAAAAACAAAACCTTAGCTAATTATATTTAGAATGCATACAACACAAGTACATCAGTTTACTTTAATTCATTAAAATAAAGGTGATCCTTAATCTTTCTGAAAGTGTAAGTAGAGGTCTCAAGACTGACAGTAATTAATGAAGCTAATATGGTCTGTCTATTAGTGTGTTTATTGCTTCATTTATAAATAACACACAATATGTTCTGTGTATATAATGAAGAGTGAACTGATTTTATATTCAGTATTCAGTGCTAATGTTAAAGCAAATCTCTGAAAAGCACAACACTTATATAATGTATAGTTCTTAGAAAGACTTTGAATGTATTTAACCACTTGCCATCCAGGCCAATTCTGACATTTCTCTCCTACATGTAAAATTCATATTTTTTTTTTGCTAGGTAATTACATAGAACCCCCAAACATTATATATGTTTTTTTTAGCAAAGACCCTAGAAAATACAATGGTGGTTGTTTCAACTTTTTGTTTTGTTTTCAATCTTAGTTTATTTTCAAAAGTAAGAACACAAAGAATATAACAGAAAAATACCATTCTTTACAGTTTGGCATCACATATAGTATACATAGATTAGTGAGGTGTACTTTACCCATGTATAAACAGGAGTGATCATTTTAACATACAGCTTTCGGTGAACTACTGGTATATCATATTGTATATTGAAATCTTTATTCTAAGAGAGGAATAATATGTGGGTGGGGGCCAACATATAATGAACCTTGTAGTTTCGCGGGTTGGTGTTATCTGAGGGTTCCCTCTCAACGAATTAGACTGCTGTAGAAGTCTTTTATTCACCTATTATAGATAATCAAGTCATTTAGCTAGTCCAAAGCTATGATCTTTAACTATATATGTGAGTGGTCGGTTCAGTACTTAACAAAGAGGAGACAGAAAAAGTCAGAAATAAGATCGTGAGTAGAAGTGTGGGATGGTACCTGAGGCACCAGGCACTCCAGCATGGCTAATCGGCGGGTAAGGGTGGGGTATCTCTGACCCAAAGGGAAAACTCATCAGAATAGCGAAACATGGACCATGAGGTCCAGGTGGCGGTAAACTGCTCCTCCTTTCCCACTTCCTCCGCCAACAGGCGCTCCAGATCTCTTATCTGGTCCACTTCAACCGCCCATTCTCCCAAGGAAGGCACATCTGTCGTTTTCCAATGTCGGGGGATCACTGTCCTAACTGCTGCCAGAAAGTGGCGCAGTACATCTTTTTTAATCGACTTGAGGGGGCCTGGGAGTATAGATAATAGGGCTATCTCTGGTGTGGGTTTGATTGATGTCGCCATCAGCCTGCTGTAAAGATCAAAGACCTTTTGCCATAGTTTCCAGATTGGAGGGCAAGTCCACCAGATGTGAAGCATTGTCCCGCTAGAGGACAGGCATCTCCAACACACGTCTGTCAAAGAGGGGTTAAACTTTTTAATATCTACTGGGCATCTGTACCACCTCGTTAATAATTTAAACCCTTTTTCTTGGTTCTTGGTTGCCAGGGAAATCCTATGCATTAGGATAAAGCTTTTTTGCCAATCAGTGGGGGAGATGGAGTGTTGCAGCTCCGCTTCCCATTTCTGTGTATATGTTGGAAGGTCAGGGGCGTATTCGTTCAGTAGTAGGGAATACAACAGTGATACTACATGTATTGGTGGGTCTGGTTGTAAAAGCAGTTCATCAAAGTCTGATGGGTCGGCCAGTATCTCTGAGATGGATGAGAAAGTGCGTATGTATGACGTTATTTGACCCCTTTGTAACCACATTGTTGAGGTCCCTAATTCCGTCCGAGAGGGTATGTCCGTTCTCAAGGATGGGTCAGCGCGTAAGACCTGTGCTAAACGTCTATGGCTATCCCTACTCCAGGGTCCAAATCTTAACTTGTTCGCTGCTGGGGGGAAAGCCGGAGTCCCAAAGAGAGGGGTCATTGGGCCCTGGATTTTAGACAATTTACTCGCTGAGATCATGCGGTCCCAAATCTGGAGAGTTTGGCGAGTAAAAGCAGTGGAGAATAAGCCGTCCCCACGCCCAGCCATAGGGGTCCATGGCAGGGCGCAAAGATCAGCCTCATTAAGATATTTCTCTAGTTGAACCCAAAGTTTGGAGGAAGAGTGGTGGAACCAATCCACTATACGCACGAGTACCGCTGCCTTATGGTATATAGAGGCATCTGGGACCCCCGCACCCCCCCTGACTTTCGGGAGAATCATTGTGTCATGTTTTATCCTGGGGCGACGTCCCTGCCATATAAATTTAGAGAAGATCTGACGGAGCCTTTTGAAGAACGAGGTGGGGATATAGATAGGAATGGTCTGGAAAAGGTATAAGAATCGAGGGAGAACATCCATCTTCAAGACATTCACCCTACCCAGCCAGGAGAGCTGTTTAGAGGCATATGTGGTCAGATCCGCTTGAGTTCTGGTAAGTAAAGGGGTGAAGTTGCTGGAGAATAGTTGGGATGAGACTGTTGGAATATGGATTCCTAGATAGCGGATAGATGTGGAGCTTGTCTTAAAAGGGAAGGAAGTCGTGAGCTGTTGTAGAGCCGCTGTTGGGAGTGAAATGTTGAGGATTTCTGACTTATTTAGATTAACTTTAAAATTACTAACCTCTCCATACCTCTGAAACTCCTGCATAATGGAGGGTAGAGAAACTTGTGGTTGGGTTACAAATATGAGTAGATCATCAGCAAATAGGGCAATTTTAGTGTGTAGTGGGCCTACTCTAACGCCATGTATGGCCGGATTGTTTCTAAGGGCAATGGCTAGGTGTTCCATGACAATTACATAAAGAATGGGGGACAAGGGGCACCCCTGCCGCGTTCCGTTGTGTATAGTAAACTTAGGGGATAGGGAGCCGTTTAGTCTAATCCTAGCGGAAGGAGATGTGTAGAGGGACATTATTCTGGAGATCATGTTTTGGCCTAGACCTAGTTGTTGTAATGATAAGCGGAGAAATTGCCAGTCGACACGGTCGAAGGCTTTTTCCGCATCGACTGTGAGAAGGCACAATGGGATATTGTGGGCCCGAGCATAATCCGCAATGAGGAGTGTTTTTAGGGTGTTGTCACGCGCCTCCCTTCCACTCACAAAGCCAACCTGATCTAGGTGTATTAACCGGGGTAACAATGGTTGCAACCTATTAGCTAAAATTTTTGCGTACACCTTTAGATCTACTCCTATTAGCGAAATAGGTCGGTAATTAGCGCAAACATTCAGGTCTTTGTCTGGTTTGGGGATGAGGGTAATATGTGCCTCTAAGGTTTGTGGTGGGAACACTGATCGTTCAGAGATGGAGTTAAATACTTTTGTCAAGAAGGGAGTAAGAAGGGTAGCAAATTGTTTATAGAATTTCGGAGTAAAGCCATCAGGACCCGGGCTTTTACCAGATGGGGTAGAAGTAATGGCGCGGGCAACCTCGTCTTCCAAAATCGGGGCCTCAAGGTCCTCTATCGTCTCGCCATCTAGAGTGGGTAATGCAGTTTGCTCGATGTATAAGGCTTGTGTTTCCGCTGTAGTGAGGGGAGGATCAGTGGAGCTCGCTGCAGGTATATTATATAGGGATTGATAAAAGTCCCGGAACACCTGTCCCATCTCGGAAGGTGATGAGACAGTTTTCCCAGAGCTGTCCCGTATATGAGGTATAAAGGAGTTAGGTTGTTTGGTGTGGAGGGTGCGAGCCAGGGATCTACCACATTTTTTCATTCCAAGTTTATTGATAGAAAGAAAGAAACATAGAAATGCTTGTACAGTGCAAATTTCGCAGGTGCAACTGCGTACTTTTCGTCTTTTACAAAGTAAATTGTTTGTATCAGAAATAGGATTACTATCTGCTCTGCACCATTCAATGCAGCAGAATTCTCTTATCAGCTATTCAGAGTAATTATTATTAATAACCTATAGAAGCGTGGTCTCTGTAGTAATCTGAGATAATCTTACTCATGCCTAAGAGAGAAGTACATGTAAGCATTTATATACCAGATGTAACATATGATAAGGATTAGTCAGCGAGAGATATGGGATAGAAGTGAAGGAAACAGTAAGTGAAAGTGGAGTGAGAAAAAATGGAGTGTAGTAGGACAGGGTGAAGTGAAGGACACCCATAAGTTACGGAGGGAGGGCCCCCGTCCGCGACCCCCACACCTCTCCTACCCGTAAATCAGGTAGGGAAATCAGCAGAGTATTTGAAAAGCAGCCACGGCTGCCACGTTTTGTGGAATCGTTCAATATGGCCCTTGTCCTGAGCCAGTGTGTCTTCCATCTCATAGATTTCGCTAACCTTTGACAGCCAATCCCTAACAGTAGGAGTTGACATAGACAACCAATGTAGAGGAATCTGAGATTTAGCTGCATTGAGGAGATGAATCGTCAATGAGCGTTTATAGCGTTTGAGAGAGGAATTGGCTAGGTGTATCAGACAACATGCTGGGGTTAGCTCTATTCTAGTTTCTGTGATTTTTTTAATTAAGGCCTTTACCTCATTCCAGTATGGTTTGATTTGGAGCAATACCACCAAATGTGTGTTAGCGTGCCCTTCTCAGAGAGACATCTCCAACATGTGTCCGGTTTTTGTGTATCCCATTTATGTAGTTTATCAGGAGTACTGTACCAATGGGTCAAGAGTTTATAATTTGTCTCTTGCAGTTTTGTGCTTATGGAGCATTTATGTGCTAGAATGGCCACGTACCTCCATTGTTTGTCAGAGATCTCCGTCTCAAGTTCCTCCGACCATCTCCTCCTGTGTCCGTCCGATGCGCCCGTTCCCGAACGATTTAACCACATGTATGCAGTGGAAGTAGCTTTTTCAATTGGGATCCCCTCCCTACAGACTGACTCCAAGGTCGTTAGGGGCCTACACAGTGCTTGTGGATCCTTAATGTTACCCAGGTAGCTTCTTATTTGGAAGTATGTCCACTGTTTCAGAAGGGGTCGGTTCATTTCTGTCTTAAAAGACGACCAGTCTTTGAGTTTGTTTTCAGCATAGCAGTCCCCCGCCAATAGAGGTTCCCCCCCTAGAGACGACCTGAGAGTCGGGTTATGTAGACCTGGTGTAAAGTCTGGGTTGTCTGATAGGGGTGTTAAGGGGCCAGGTAGTGTGGTTATTTTTCTGTGTTTGGCTATCAGATTGATGACCTTCAACGTCGTACCAGTTATCGGATGTGTTCGGATGACGTGAGGAAGTGTTTTGAGGGAGGACCAAGGTAGGAATTTAAGCGGAAGCGTTGCGAGTGCTGTCTCTAGGGCAACCCATTCTTTCATTGAATCATGGCAATGCCAATCTATGATTCTGGTTATATGTGAGGCCTGATAATATCTGCGGAAGTTCGGGAATTGAATTCCTCCTAAGTCTTTGGGTTTAACCAATGTGTCTAGTTTAATTCTGGGTTTTTTGTGATGCCAGAGAAATCTCGTGACCAATGTATTAAGTTCATTGAAAAACTTCTGAGGGATCTCTATCGGTAGTGAGCGGGTTAGGTACAGAAATTTGGGCAGTATGACCATTTTTACTATGGCCGCTCTACCGAACCAAGAGAAAAATTTCTCATTCCACTTTGTTAGATCTTTGGCACAATTTTTAAGAAAGGTCACAAAATTTCTCTCATAGGCAGTTCTTAAAGATGGTGTAAGCCAGATCCCCAAATATTTTAATTTGGACTTGTCCCATTTGAAAGTCGAATTTGCCTGTGTCATTTTGAGCAGTCTGTCAGAAAGGGAGAGGTTCAAAGCCTCTGACTTTGTGTAATTGATTTTTAAATTGGATACATATCCGTATAGTGCGAATTCATGTAATAGGTTAGGCAGGGTTGTAGTCGGTTTCGTTAAAAAAAACAATAAATCGTCTGCATAGGCGGCTATCTTGTATTCTTTATTTTTAATCTGAAATCCCTGTATCGTGGTATTCTTTTGCACTGTTTTAATAAAGGGTTCTAATGAAAGGATAAATAATAGGGGCGATAGGGGACAACCCTGTCTAGTCCCATTTTTGATGTATACTTTTTCTGATAGGGTACCATTTATTTTTATTTCCGCTGTCGGATTCTGATAAAGGGCGGCGATCCAGTTCAGCATACATGGTCCTAGGCCCACCTCCCTACAAACCGCCATCATAAAGTCCCATGCCACACGATCGAAGGCCTTCTCCGCATCTGTTGAGAGGAGAAAACCTTCGATCTTCCTCCTCCCCGCAGCTTGTGACAGCAAGAGTGCCTTAGTGACATTGTCTCTGGCCTCCCTGTTTGGCATAAAGCCCACCTGCTCCAGGCCGATTATTTTTGAGAGCAACGGCCCCATCCTCAATGCTAGGATCTTTGCGAACAACTTAACATCTAAGTTCAGCAAAGATATGGGGCGGTAACTGGCACATTCCTCGGGGTTCTTGCCCTCCTTCGGTATAACCGTGATGTGTGCCGAGAGAAAGCCTGGAGTTACGCCTCTTGGCCTGGATAAGGAGTTCAGAGCATTTTTTAGGGGTTCAGCTAGAATTTCTATAAAAGATTTGTAATAAGTGGCAGAATAACCGTCCGGGCCCGGGCTTTTGCCTGATTTTAGCAGTTTGATAGCCTGTTTAAGTTCCTCTGATGTGATTGGAGCTTCTAGTAGATCCGTATCATCTTTGGGCAAGGTTGGGAGTCCACTATTTAGTATGTAATCTTGTATGATTTGTGTTCTATCTCCGGACATTTGTGGCTGTTTGTGTTGTGGTGGCAAGTTGTAAAGTTTCGTGTAGAAGGCATGGAAGTGTTTTGCTATCGCCTCCGTTGTCACCTCCAGTTTTCCCTCTTTAGATCTGATTCCAGCTATCTGATTGCTGGAATTTTGTTCTCTCAGGGCCCTCGCCAAGAACCTCCCAGCTTTGTCGCCTGATTCATAATAGAGCCGTTTCTTAAAGAAAAGCAGACGTTTGGCCTTAGTATGGAGTGTCTGCTGTAACTCTTTCCTTGCCTCTAGAAGGCTCTTGGCTGAGGCCTCCGAGAGAGATTGTTTGTGTGACAATTCCAATGTCTGAATTTGGGTGAGTAGTTTTTTAATTTGGGCGTCCCTTTCCTTTTTGCGTCTTGAGCCCATCTCTATCAAGACTCCTCGAATAGTACATTTATGTGCCTCCCAGACTAGTAGTGGATCTGCCCCAGGTGTGTTATTGTGGTTGAAAAAATCGGTGACATGTCTTGTGAGTGTTGGCAAGAGCGTTTGGTCTGTCAATAGGGACGTGTTCAATCTCCATGTCTGTTGTTGTCTGTTTGTGTTCTTCAAGTCTAGAGTTATTGAGATAGGAGCATGGTCCGAAATTGTTTGGGTGCCTATATGCGCAGAGGAGATTTTCGATAGATCTCTTTGAGAGACAAATATGTAATCCAACCGGGCATACCTGTTATGTGGGACTGAGAAGTGAGTGTAGTCCCTACCGTCGGGGTTGAGGAAGCGCCAGGAGTCCACCAACTGGAGATGATGTAGGAGTGATTTAATCTTTTTCAAGATTTTGTAAGTAATGCAGGTCCTGCCGTTGGACGTATCCAAAAGTGGATTTAGAGGTACGTTAAAATCTCCTCCTAGTATAATGCAGCCACTGGCAAACTCCTGTAGCCTTCCCACAACGTGCTGGCAAAAAGCTATATGAGACTTATTGGGGAAGTATACATTGGCAAGTGTCAGGGGGAGGCCATTGTAGTCACCCTTCAGGAATACGAATCTGCCCTCAGGGTCACACAATTGTTCGGTTAATTTGAATGGTGTGTCTCTACCTACTAATATCGTGACCCCCTTCGACCTGGAGTCAGCTGTTGTGGCGTGAAAAGCTCTTGGGAACTGTGGGGATGTTAATTTAGGAATGTTATTTGTCTTAAAGTGGGTCTCTTGTAGAAATACAAATTGAGGTTTACCTTTTTTAAGTTCTCGTAGTAGGGTGGAGCGTCGCTCGGGAATGTTTAAGCCTCTGATGTTGTGAGAGGTCACAAGGGGACGGGTCCCCAACGATGCGTATACCATGCTGGGAGCAAAGGAGGAGACGGTCGAAGCCCGGATCTGCAAAGACAAAACTGTTATATGGGGCTTGTTACTAGACCCCCGCCCAGAAACAAGTTTCTCTATTGGTCTGAACAGATGTCCCCCCCCCCTCCCCCACACATACAGGTGTCCTAGAAGAGAAGAGAAAGAGGAGAGAGAAAGAAAGAATAAGATAGAGAGAAGAGAAAGGTCAGTAGAAAGTTATTACAATGGAGCTCACTCTCCAAAAACTCTAAGCCGCCCCAAATGGAGAAGTGCCCCCAGACGTAATATAAATATCGATCAGGGTTTGCGGGGTCCGTGGGAGGCGACCACGGCTAGAAGTGACCTAGACTTCAAGTATATGGGGAACTGCGTTATCTATATAAGAATGGTCTCAGCGAGACACACACGGTGATTCAAACTACACAAGATGGTGATATTGTATTAATCACACCCGACCAGGATGTGTAATATGGAAACTCGGGCCTATGTATGTGAACGAAAATACACAGGAATAACTATAACAAGTATGTCAGTAAACTATTCTCTAACTGGTTAACACTAACTGTTACCCATGAGTATGACCCCCAACAGACCATATAACTGCTTCAAATTTGTTTATATAGATTGGTTCAGGTCAGAACCGTGGCACCTGAAAAAAAAAAAAAAAAAAAAAAAAGGGAAAAAAAGGGGGGGGGGGGAAGATAGTTGTTCGGATCTGTGTGTTTCCCCACTGAGATCTCAACGGTTCTTGTGAGGAATGTTGGTGTATCAGTGAGCCACGTCCAGGGCAGATCTGGTGTCACAGTTGAGATCCGTGTCCTCCGGCTATTGTGTTACTCCTCCAGGAATTGTGCCAGTATCCATTTTCAGGGTATGTCAGTTGTACGGGAAATTATGGGGTGTTGTTAGAGCTTCTCCTTAAAAAGGCGTCTTGAGCAAGTGGGTATCCCCTTTCACCTTTCTCACCCTTCTTCTCTTTGGGGAGGTCAACCCATGGGCGACATCATCAATGCCATGAATTCCAGTGTGTTAAAAGTTATGTTGTAAACTGTAGAGTTGCTAAGGACAGAATCAGAGTGGTAGAGGACATCTATTCACATTCCTGTGCTCTGGACGGACCAGCCTGTCTCCTCGGTGTATCAGCATAGGAGCAATTTCCTTTGTTTTGTTTATATTTCTTAGGCAATCTTTTGTCTGGGGAAGAGAGCGGAGAGGATGGAGGGCTCCTGACCAGGGGTGGTTGTAATATTTCTTCATACCATTCTGGTAGATCTAAGAGTTCCAGGCCTAATGATTCACAGAACTCAGGTAAGTCCGCCGGTGTGCGGAGAACAGCTTGATGGCCGTTATGAGTGACTGTGAGGGCGAAGGGAAATCTCCAGGCATATCTCAGGTCCTTTGCTCTTAGCTTCTCCAGTAGGGGTCGCAGTGCACGTCTGTGCTTCAGAGTGATCTGTGAAAGATCCTGGAACAGCATGATCGTGGCGCCATTAAAAATGATTTGATCATTTTGTCTTGCTTTCCGCATAATTTCCTCTTTGGTAATAAAACTCTGTAAGCAGCAAATTATGTCACGGGGTGGAGCGGTGTCAGAGCCCCTGGGTCTGAGGGCTCTGTGGGCTCTAACGAAATCAATTTCAGTGTCCTCCTGCCTCTCAAGCAGGCTATTGAAGACTCTTCGGAGTGCTGTGGTAATCTGATCTTGTTCCACTGACTCCGGTATTCCCCTGACTCTGATGTTGCATCTCCTTCCTCGATTGTCGAGGTCTTCAATGTGTCTATTCATGTTAATAAAGTGCTGCATATGGTTAGATGAAACCATCTCTAGCTTGCGTATTGCCTTGTCCCTCTGTCTGCCTGCATTCTCGGTCGCCGCCATCTTTTCATTTATCACCATCATGCTCGTTTTCAAATCTGTTATGGCGGCTGAAAACGTAGCTTTGATGTCCGCAGCAAACACAGACATGTCTGCGAACGTGAGCGGGTGGTCCGGTTTGGACTTACCCCTGTTGGTGTCCTCTGCAGCGGACATCGAGTCCTCGCTCTCTCCCTCCTCCTGTGAAGTCGGTGCCATCTTGCCTCTCGCGGTCCCGCTACGGGCCGCTGGTTTGTGTCGGAAGATTTCCGCTATGTTTGCGCTAGCAGGGGTTGAATTTCGGCGTGTGCGTGGTCCAGGGGTCCAGTGGAGCTTTCTGCCCGGCATTTGTAAGCTGTAGGTCGGGTGTAAAGCTTAGAATCCCCGCGTGTGCCTCAGAGCCTCCTCAGTGAGCAGCCATCTCCGCCGCGCGCCAAGCCACGCCCCGGATCTACCACATTTATCTCTAAATTTATATTGATGAAAAGCTAGTTTGTTTGCAAACGTGCGGGCTGATGCCTCATATAACTCTCTAAGCTGGGTGCGAGCAGAAGAAACCTCCGTAAGCAGTTCAACCGTCGGGGAGCGTTTATGAGTAGTTTCTAGTGTCCTTAGCTTATGTACTGCCGTAACTATCGCAGTTGAACGTTCTTTTTTCATGCGAGCACCCATCTGAATAAACCTACCCCGTAATACCGCCTTCAATGCTTCCCATTTCATGGGTGGTGAGGTGTCATCAGATGTGTGGTCTGTGAAAAAGTTTGATATCGTCTCTGCTATCTGTGTTTCAAACCCTGGTTCAGTCAAGAGAGAGTCATTTAACCTCCATGTCCATTCTTTTATTGGAGTAGAGGGGATTGTAAGCGTCAGGAATATGGGTGAGTGGTCCGACCAAACCATAGGGTCTATTTCACAATTGGGGGACCAATCTAAGCAGCCGTGCTCGACTAAAAAATAATCTATACGACTGTATGATTGGTGGATGTTGGAGAAGTGTGTGTAGTTTCGTGAGTCCGGGTACAGTATTCGCCATACGTCTATGAGATGCATATTGTAGATGGTACGTTTTAGGGCCCGTATTTTTGGAAAGGATATAGACGAACGGGATGTCGATGAATCCAAAAGTGGATCCAGGGGAGTATTGAAGTCCCCTCCGAGTATGAGCTTGCTCTCCGTGAAACCCGCCAAGATCTTTAGGTATTGCAAGGCTGATGGGACTTGGTGTGTGTTAGGCAAGTATACGTTGGCTATTGTAAATTTAGTCCCCCATATTAAAATTTTTACAAAGACATACCTGCCTTGGGGGTCCGTCACCTGATCAAGCAGCTCAATAGGGAGTGTTTTATGAAACGCAATAGATACTCCTTTAGATTTTTGTGTCGGGTTGGTACTGTGTATCCATCTATTGAAATATCTATTGGAGCAGGAAGGAGTGGAGTCAGAATGGAAGTGGGTCTCCTGCAGCAAGAGTATGCTGACCTGTCTTTTGTGCATCTGATATAGAATTTGCCCACGTTTCGACGCTATGTTAAGTCCGTTTACATTATACGAACAAAGTTTCAGGTGTGGGCGCAAAGTC
Source organism: Lithobates clamitans (assembly GCA_037952925.1). NCBI lineage: Eukaryota > Metazoa > Chordata > Amphibia > Anura > Ranidae > Lithobates > Lithobates clamitans. Next base: position 1,989,730 of record JBBGZY010000324.1, on the reverse strand, counting down.
ACCGTGTGAGCCATGCTGGAGTGCCAAAAGCTGTAAAAGGGAGAAAGTATTAAGATATGGAGGAAAGGTATAGGGAGCAGGAAAGAAAAAGAAAGAAGAGATGAAGAAAAAGATAAACAGACAAAGGGGGGGAAGAGAGGGAGGGGAGGAAGAAAAATGAAAGGAGCGTGAGGATAATGGAAGAAATACGATATAAATGAAAAGACACCTAAAAAGATGTGTCTGGAAAACTAATGTGTCCGCGAACGCAGAACACTGCGTGAAAATTCACGTTTTAGGCACAAACCGTGCCTGTCCTATTGCGGGGGAAAAGTCGAGATGAATGGGTCTGAGCCGTGTTCCCGACAGCATATCAGGCATGCAAGTAGTATGTGTGGCACACATGATATTTAAAACGAGTGTGGGGCATAAGGCAGCTTAACCACAACAAATGATAACAATCAACCAAGTGTGTGCATTGGATTTAAATAAGTAACCCTGAGGTATATATAAAACTATTGCATTGTCTCATGTTTATAAAGAAAGTTATTGCGCCAAGACAATTGGGTGGGTATATGGAGGGCAGGGAGAGTGGGGGATCCCCCCACGGGGGCAATCCTCTGCTCCATGTGTAACGTCCTTTAAACCCTATATTCTCTGTAGCAGAGACCGAGTAAAACCGGGTACCAAACCCCCCTCCGAGGAAGGTATCCCCCCACTCCCGCTACACCTCCCCCACTGCATATATCATCATGGGAAGGTGAGAGGAATCAATCTGAGACAATGCAAAACATCTTTAGAAAAACGTCAGATAAAAAGGAAAAAAGAAAAACACAAAAACATAGCATTGGTAGACATTCGCATTACCTGACGCTCTTCATAATGAGAGGCATAAGATTGACTCCAATCTATGTTCTCACCCGAACCCCAGCCAAATTGTAAATTGGCAAAGAGCAGGGAAAGAACCAGTGGAGACAAAACAAGCCATCAGTCTCTAATTAACTGTTGAGTTAATCTTCTGGGGAAGTAGGTCTTCTTATCCCTGGGCCAGAGGAAACTGATCTGGACCTAGGACGTCTGCGGCGCTGTGGAAGTGGACCAAGTCCCACCTGGCCTGATCTATCCTCTGGAGGGTCTAACCAGTTCAAAACTTCCACTGGATCTTGTTCGATAAAGAGGAAAAAGTCGGGCAGTTGGTCTGGATCAGAGAGCGTAAACCTGTTGCCGCCCCGTGTCACCTTGATGCTGAAGGGGTGACCCCATGTATAGGTAGCTCCAGCTTGCCGTATAAGGTCAAGTAGAGGGCGCACCACTCTACGCATATACAGCGTATTGCGAGATAAGTCAGAGTATAGGTGAATAGGGGCACCAAAGAAGTCAACAGGACCCAAGTTCCATGCCTTTCGCATGATCTCTTCTTTTAAAGTGTAATAGTGGACCCGACATAGAACATCGCGGGGGCGACCATCTCGGGCCCCCCCTGGTCCTCCTACTCTGTGAACACGATCCAGTTCAATTGGTGATGTTGCCTCTCTTCCCAGTGCTTTATTGAGGATAGTTATGACAGTGGGTTTCAATTCTGCTCCAGATGTTGCCTCCGGTATGCCTTGCAGTCTAATGTTATTTCTGCGACTGCGATTTTCGCTGTCTTCTATGCGGAGTTGCTGGTGACGTATGCGCCTAAGATGTGTCGCGGATGAGGATTCAAGGGCTGTTATACGTGCCTCGTGGTCATCCTGAGCCGTGGTTAAGACCGATACTGCTTCCTCGTTAGCTGTGACTTGTTGCCTCAGGGCGTTCAGCTCCACGTGGAGGGAATCTTCCATTTTGCTTGCCCAGGATTCGAAATCCATTCTGAAGGCAGAGAGGAGGGCAGCAGCTTCCGATCTGATGGGTTCTCCTGATAGGGGATGCGTAGCAGACTGGGATTCCCCGGTGCCTGTGTCGGACGATGAGACTGACCTTGTGGAGGAGGCTGAGGGCTCTCCCGTAGAATTCTGAAGTCTCTCATTATTGTCCTCTGCCGTGTGAGCTGCTGCTGAGGCGGGAGGCTTGGTCTTCCCCGGGTTGCGGCTGGGTGCCATCTTGTCTTTGGGAGTTCGGGGATCAATCGGCGTTGTTCTAAGTAGATACCTCTGTATGGTGCCTTGTTGGGGGTCGGTAAGCTCCGTGGAGTGTGAGCTAGCTGCCGCCATGTATTATGTGGGTGTGCTATGCTATGTAAATAGCCTGTAGCTGTCGGGATAGCACGGGACTCAGGGGTGCGGGTCTTCAGCCATCCATAGTTAGTCTCTCTCCATCAAAACCTATCTTCCACGGAGATGAGGGGGACTGGGGAGGGAGACCAGGCCTGCGGGAGCAGCGGTGTCACCCTATTAACATGGGCGGAAGGCTGGGACACCGTATGGGTTCAAGGGGGAGAGCACCGTCCAGCCAGGACACAGTTTCTGATAGTGCGGGCCCGTCTTGTAAGCTAGGCCGCAAGATGGTAAGATGGCGGCCGTCACTGGAAGTCTCTAGTGTTACCGGGGTCAGCGATGGGTCTGAGCTGGCTATAAACTTGTCAGATATGCCCAGGGGGGGGCCACTTTAAGTGAGGGTGAATTATATAACCCCCTTACCTCCGGTCGTGGCGCCAAGATGCCGCAAGCATCCAGGGCCTGCTTTCTCTGCCTTGTCTGGTGTCCCCTCCGCTCCGGATACAGCCCTCCCGGCCCCAGGGCCCCTGATCGCCCTCCGCGGCACCCGAGACCGGGGATTCTGTGTGTCTCGTAGGCAGCAAGATGGCGGCCGGCGCCCGTGGAGCGAGGCCAGCTGCGGCCCGAAAACAAGGCAATCCGTCAGCCAATCTACTTAAATATTCTCAGGGAAGGACTCCTCCAGTGCCCAGTGGCCACCAGGTAGGCTTTGGGGCAGCTTTTGATGTCTGTGGAGGCCGGATGGCTGTAGATTGTAGAGGGCCAAGCAGAGCTCCCCTGCAGTGCATCCAGGGCCTGTTTGCTCTGCCCTGTCTGGTGTCTCCCTCACAGTCCGGTCCGCTCTGGATACAGCACTACCGGCCCCAGGGCCGCCGATCGCGGCACTCGAGACCGGGGATTCTGTGTGTCTCGTAGGCCGCAAGATGGCGGCCGGCGTCTGTGGAGTGAGGCCGGCCGCGGCCCGAAAACAAGCAATCCATCAGCCAATCTACTTAAATATTCTCAGGGAAGGACTACTCCAGTGCCCAGTGGCTACCAGGTAGGCTTTGGGGCAGCTTTTGATGTCTGTGGAGGCCGGATGGCTGTAGATTGTAGAAGGCCGGCCGCGGCCTGAAAACAAAGTAGTCCGCCGGCTAATCTGCTCCAATGTCCTCAGTAAAAGGCTCTCCTAGTGCCCAGTGGTTATTAGATAGGCTTTGGGGCAGCTTTTGATGTCTGTGGAGGCCGGATGGCTGTAGATTGTAGAAGGCCGGCCGCGGCCTGAAAACAAAGTAGTCCGCCGGCTAATCTGCTCCAATGTCCTCAGTAAAAGGCTCTCCTAGTGCCCAGTGGTTATTAGATAGGCTTTGGGGCAGTTTTTGATGTTTGTGGATGCCGGATGGCAGTGGATTGCAGAGGGCTAGACGGAGTGCGTCCATTCACCTCGCCATTCGGACACGCCCCCCTGTTTCAACTTTTTATCTCTCACGGTATTTGTGCAGCAATCTTTCGAACACTTTATTTTGGAAAAAAACAGTTCCATGCTTAAAAAAAAAAAACATTAAAGTTAGCCCAATTTTTTTGCATAATGTGAAAGACGAAGTAACGCAGAGTAAATAGATACCTAACATGTTGGCTTCAAAATTGCACACGCTCGTGGAATGGCGCCAAACTTTGGTACTTAAAGATCCCCATGGGCAACGTTTTAAATTTTTTTACTGGTTGCATGTTTTGAGTTACAGAGGAGGTCTAAGGCTAGAATTATTGCTCTCACTTGTTCACGGCGATACCTCACATGTGTGGTTTGAACACTGTTTTCATATGTGGGCGGGACTTGCGTATGCGTTTGCTTCTGTGTGTTTTTTTATTGTTAATTTTACTTTTCTTTTTTAGTTTGACAATTAAAAAAAAAAAAAAATGTGATCACATTTATACCTATTACAAGGAATGTAAACATCCCTTGTAATAGGAATATGGCATGATCGGTCCTCTTTACAGTGAGATGTGGGGTCAATAAGACCCCACATCTCACCTCTAGGCTGGGAAGCCTGAAAAAAAATAAACGATCTCGGCTTCCCAGCCGAGGCGGCGTCATTTGTTTGAATGCAGAGGCCGGGCGTGACATCATAACATCTCGCCCGGCCTTTGAATGATCATAGAGACTCTGGCGACCATCTGGTCTTCCGGAAATCTCTATGGTAAACATCCAGGGTCAGCGGATCCGTTCTCCAACTCACCAATGAAAGCGGTGAGTAGGTAGAAGCATCGGAGTGTGACGGGAGGAGGGATGTCCCCTCTCGCTGCCTGTAAGAATGATCAATTGGTGGAACAGCCACTATGATCATTCTTATGCTGTAGGGAATTGCCGTCTGAAAAGGACGATATCTGAATGATGCCTGTAGCTGCAGGCATCATTCAGATATCCGCGCTCAAATTCAAGGACGTCCTATTACGTACCTTGGACAGGAAATAGTTAAAGTGATTGTAAACAATCACCTTGTAAAACAACCTGTTCAGGTTAAAATAGAAATGAAAGGCAAAACACTTTTGTATAGATATAAAAAAAGCATTTATGGAATTAAAAAAAAAAATTAAAAAAATTATTATAAATACCTTTTTACCCTTTTTTATAAGTGATCACATTCCCTCTGTTTTCAGTTTCATAAAAGCTGGGGGCAGGAGAAGCAGCAGCACACTGAGCTTCCCAGAGAATGGCTGCTCAGTGGGGGCATGTCAGGACAAGTTTGATCATTGGAGGAGAGCACACTGAGATGCCAGCATATCTAGAGAACTGACCACACTGTGCTCTCCTGCTTAGTGTGGTCAATTTTTAATGGGACTGGCAGGAACACCAGGAATTTCACACAAAGCAAGCAATACAAAGAGAACATGATACTTTTTCATACAAGTACATTGTACAGCAGGCACATTTCAGGAATATGAAGTGTTGGGGGTAACAAACACTTGAAATCAGTTTACTAAGTTGCTTGCAAAGTTACAGTTTTAAGATTTTGTATTCTATAATATTATTTTAGTAAAAAATGAATTTTTATTTCAAAGTATTTTAACATTACTCAGCAAATGAAACATGAAATGAACATCTAGGATGTTCCAAAAGCAAACCTAAAAAAAAAAAAATTAACCCAAATTGCAAATGACACCACATAGGAGAAACCTAGAGGTAACTTTCTTCTACAGTGTCCAAGGACTCCCAAATCTCAGGCTGCTGTTTGTGGCCTATAATGAAAGTTAAGTAGTAAGAGGTGGTAAGGAAACTCAGGAAGCTGAAATTATGTTTAATGTCAGATAGGTGCATCATATAGGATCCCCCAGACTTTAAAGAGCAAACCTAAATGCAAGCACCTGGACATGTCTGTAATGTGTTGCCAGTAGCAGTTCAAATAACTTTTAACATAGCATTGCTTTTATTTAAATTTCTGTACAATTAAAATGTATTTGGTTTAATTCAAGTTATTAAGGCTAGACAAAGATCAATTTTCCCTATAAAGTGAGTGCCCAGAAATGCACCAGACGAGAAGCAAAGGAAAATCTGCAACAGGAAAAGAGATAGCAAGGAAAAGCCCACAGGTGTTATAGCCTTTTGCTACTATATTAAAAATAAGTACATTTATATTGCTGTTCATGTTGCTGTTGGACATTTTTCCTCATTTCTGGTCTGGTGAATACAACTACAAAACATTCACTACAAGTAAATCTTACAGGAACATACATTTTAAATTACAGGGATTGATTAACTACCAGTTTGGTGAAAATCCCATTCATTGCTTTATAATAATGCCCTCATTAAAGGTAAATCTTTCTATTGGGAACTGATAAGCAGATAGGACTAGTGGCCTAAAAAGAGATACTTTACTATTCCGATATATGTAATTCATAAAGGAGCCTGCAGTCAGTACACATGGTGGGTGTTATATACAGTAGCTACTTGCTCCCTGTTTTGATCTGTGATCACTGCATCTGGCGGAGGTGCATCTTTGCTGGTCTGAGATCTCAGGTGAAGGTATGTTGAAATCAATTAAAGAAGCTGATGCTGAACCATGTCACAATAATCCACACACCTTTCACCTTGGCCACTAATATCTGCACTTCCATGATGCACACATGCATATTGCATTTAGCCCACAGAAATATGTCCCTACCATTAAAAGGACCATTTGATTGTAGTTTCCTCCTAGGCATTTACAGGGTAATCAATTTTTGCAAAACATCACATTTATTTTGAAAAATTATATATATATATATATATATATATATATATATATATAGATAGATAGATAGATAGATAGATAGATAGATAGATAGATAGATAGATAGATAGATAGATAGATAGATAGATATAGATCTATCTATCTATCTATCTATCTATCTATCTATCTATCTATCTATCTATCTATCTATCTATCTATCTATCTATCTATCTATCTATCTATCTATCTATCTATCTACTCTATCTATCTATCTATCTATCTATCTATCTATCTATCTATCTATCTATCTATCTATCTATCTATCTATCTATCTATCTATCTATCTATCTATCTATCTATCTATCTATCTATCTATCTATCTATCTATCTATCTATCTATCTATCTATCTATCTATCTATCTATCTATCTATCTATCTATCTATTGTATATCCTATTAAACATTATTTTCTAATATGACATATTAGAAATGAATGCAACTGGTTTTCTCACAACCTCTAACAATGCATACTTTAAAAACCCATGAGCAATCAATAATGTCCTAAGTCATTACTTATTGATAAAGGTATCTCTTGCCAGGTAATTTCCTGCAGCTTCTTACATGACAAAAGAAAAAAAATATTTCTACTATACGACTCTGTATTGAACTTCAGCATACAACATAAACTAAAATAAAAACAGATCAGTTTTCAACTTATAACTTGGGCATGGATCCAATAAAGTTCCCAAAATTAAAAAGTAGAAGCTTTATAGGCTTGAAACATCTGCTGCATAAGCAATGAAAAACACGGGAGCTTTTCATCGTATATTCCGATCGTGTGTATGACCCATCGGATTTTTTACGTTGAAAATTCTGACGGACCTAGAAAGACAACATGTTCTAAATTTTTTCTGACGGAACCAATTCCTATTGGGAAAACCGATTGTCTGTATGCTGTTCCAACGTACAAAAAACAATGCATGCTCTGAAGCAAGTACAAGACGGAAGCTATTGACTACTGGCTATTGAACTTCCGTTTTCTAGTCCTGTCATACGTGTTGTACGTCACCGCGTTCTGGGCGGTCGGAATTTGGGGTGACCACGTGTATGCAAGACAGCTTGAGTGGAATTCTGTCTGAACTCCGTCAGAAAAACCTTCAGAGTTTATTCCAACGGGAAAACTGGTCATGTGTACAGGACGTTAGATTTTTTGGCGATTTTTGTCTTCAGATTTACCAAAACCATATAATATGAGGTCAAACCTTAAGAGTTTCAGTTTGTATGCATTCAGGCAGACCCTTGCACTATATGGTTTTGGTAAATCTGAACACAAAAATCTGCAGAAAATCTAATAGTGTGTATGGGGTTTTACATGATAAACCCCTGCTATGTCAGTTTACTAGTGAGGTAGAGGTCTGGCAAACATCTCTAAAGCCTGGTACACGCGAACGGATTTTCGGCAGACTTTTGTCCAAAGGGTGTGTGCCGGGAACTTGTCTTGCACACAAACAGTACACAATTGTCGGCCAACAAACATGAACGTAGTGACGTACTAGATGTACCTTACGAGCCGATAAAGAGGAAGTTCAATTGTCGGGCGCCACCCTTTGGGCTCCTTCTGCCAATTTTGTGTTAGTAGAAGTTTGGTGAGTGTTGATTTGCGCTTTTCAGTTTGTTTCTGAACGGCCGTTTGTCGACCAGCCATGTTGCGGAATCAGAGGGGAGAATGTGCTATTATTGGCCTTGGAGTTATTGCTTTGACCCAAGTCCAGTCCAGGAACAGCAGGAGGGAAATTTATTGGACCAAAAATTGGTTGCTTAATCGTGACCAATTATGTCATATGTCTTTGCTGCGAGAGCTCCAGGAGAACAATCCGGATGATTTTCGGAATTATCTCCGAATGACGGAACCCTGCTTTCACCAACTCTTGGCATTGTTGACCCCCTATATTAGGAAGAAGGACACATGCATGAGGCTTACCATTACTCCTGAGCAAAGGCTCAGAGCCACCTTGCTGTACTTGGTGACGGGAGAAGTCTTCAGGACCTCAAGTTTACCACTGGGGTCTCCCCCCAGGCTCTGGGACTCATTATTCCAGAGACCTGCTCAGCCATTATTCAAGTTCTCCAGACTCAAGTTCAGGTAAGTTTTTTCCTTTAACATCACATTCTATGTATTTAATGTTTGTTAATGTATTGTATTAATTTCTTGATTCCATAATTAACATTACTGTAATATGCTGTGAATGTCCTCATGCATGCTGTAAGCTTTTCCTGCTCCTTTTTTGGCCTAAATGCATATTTTCCTTCACCAACCTCCCCAGCATGCTATCCTGGGCCCATACACACCTAGCCTAGTAACTTAACAATGTTTTTTGTCAGCTACATTTTTGTGCTTACCATAAACCCCCCCCTAAAATGTGTCCAAATGTTATTGTTGTCCACCAACCAATTCAGGAAGAGTGTAAGAGGCTATTTTTCGGGGCTCAAACTCATTTGTAACCCTCCCCCAAATGCTAAGTCAACAGATACAAATACTCTATCTGCTGACTTTGCAAAACCCATACACACTATCCCTCTTTTGTGGTCATATTTCTGGATGAATTCACTAAAGCATGTAGTGCAGTGGTTCTCAACTCCAGTCCTCAGGACCCACCAACAGGCCAGGTTTGCAAGATAGCTGAAATACATCACAGGTGATATCACTTGCTGCTCAGTGATTGCAGTATTCTAGTCTGCATCTCCCCCAAGGTAATACTTAAAATCTGACCTGTTGGTGGGTCTTGAGGACTGGAGTTGAGAACCACTGATGTAGTGCAAGGGCCTGCCTGATTACCTTCAAATTGTAACATAGAAGGTTTTTGTCTCCTATTATCTTGATAGGTTATTTCTGAATGTCAAAACGTGCTGCAATTTAGACAGTGTGTATCCATATTTTTTGATTATGACACTTCTTACCTGTCCACTGGGCTGCCAATAGTGTAAGTAAGGAGGGGCTTGCCAAAGTATCACACATTATTTATGCAAATAGCTCTCATGGAATGGAGAGATGGTTACCTGTGCAAAACATCCCCCCCTAAAATTTTACAAATGGCCCATCAGAGGGGGTGAGGAATATGATGAATGTACTTTATATATTTGTCTTTAAATACCCCTTCAAATAAATGTTATACTGTTGTTGGCCAAGAATGTTTGTGTCTAATCTGCTTGCAATGTTATGTGCAAAATGACTAATTATTTTTTTCTTGTTTGACTCCACAGTTTCCTTCAATGCCACAGGAATGGCAGACTGTGGCTTCCCAATTTTTCCAGCGTTGGGACTTTCCCAACTGCAGAGGGGCAATAGATGGGAAAAACGTCCACATCATACCACCCCCCAACTCGGGGTCATAGTGGGTTACCTGTCCAAAACATCTACCCATTACCTCCCCCCCACCATTACATTTTAGAATGGGCCACCAGAGGGGGTGAGGAATCAGATAAGTTGACCTTACACTTTTGTCTTTAAATATTCATTTAAGTTTTATACTTATGTTGGCCAAGCATGCTTGTGTCAAATCTGCTTTCAATGTTATGTGCAGAAGTAGTCATTTCTTTTTCCTTTTTTTTTAATCCACAGTTTCCTTCCAACCCACAGCAATGGCAGGACGTTGCAGCCCAGTTCCAACATCAGTGGTATTTTCCCAACTGTGGTGGTGCTATTGATGTAAAACATGTCCGGATTGTCCCACCACTCAACTCTGGCTCATATTATTTCAATTATAAGGGCCTTTGCAGCATAGTCCTGCTAGCTGTAGTGTCTGCTACATATGAGTTCTTGTTTCTTGATGTTTGGAAGAATGGCGCAACTCTGATGGAGGAGTCATTATGCAGACAGAGTTCTACAAGCGGCTCCAGAATGGCACCTTAAACTTGCCACCTGCTGAGGAGAATGTTGAGGGCCTCAATTTTGTTTTTGTTGCAGATGATGCCTTTGCTCTGGGGTAACATCTTATGAAGCCGTTTCCTATGAAGAACCTCACCCCAGAGCAGAGAATATTTAATTACAGGCTCTCTCATGCCAGAAGGGTGGTTGAAAATGCATTTGGCATCCTCTCCAGTCGGTTCAAGCTTTTTTTTTTAACACAAATTAACCTGGCACTATTCAAAATCAACCGTGGTATTGTGCTGCTGTATACTCCATATTTTTTGGAATGTTAGCAGGTACCTTGCCTCAGTGCCAACTGATGCGGACCCTGCAGTGGCAGGCCCAGCTCAAGAGGCTGCAGCTCGGCCATCTGTGGGCATGATGACGGCTCTAGAAACTGGCCATGCTGGATTGCCCTCCTTAAAATGCCAAATATATATGTCAGAAATACCTTGCTTATTTTGTGGGTAGATGGGCAGTATCTTAGCAGCAAATTAGAGCTGATCCTGAATAATATTTTTATTTGATCATAAACTCATATTTCATTTGAACTACTGTTGTCTGTGTTTCTTATCTGTATAATATGTTCTCAAATGGTCTTTATTTTGTCCACTTGCTACCATAGTGCAAATGTACCTTATTTGCTACATGAGGTGACATTCTCTTCATCAGCTAACTATTATGGTGTACTGTGGGTCTGCTACACACACACAATGTTTTTGTTCTTAATGGATCTAATGCATGGATTTCAAAAACATTATGCTTTTTCAACTCCTTTAATTTTTTGTAGGTCAAAAAATTGCCGGAGTTGGCCACATTTAAGAACACATTGTCACTGTAACTACAACAACTTAACAAATACACTGGTATTGAGAATTGAAATAATACGCCACACATTGTTTAGTAAAAGACATTTTACTCAAAGCACCATCACATGTGTATTTTGAGGTTTTAAAACAAACCAACATCTTTGTGTATAACATGTATGTTTGCCATACAAAGTTCGAGTTTGGTAAAATGAAGGCCAAATGAGACATTAGTATCCCAAAACTGTGTGGATGTTGCTTTCCTCAGGTGGAGTGATCTCACCCCTCTCAAAGCCAAAATTTAAAGCCATGTACATGTAGAGGCAAAACTATTAAATGTCCCTTATGATCCCCTGCCAAAAATGTATGTAGTTCCAAACATGTTATAGAAACCCTCAAAACACACAGTGTGTCAGTATGAGCTATCCCCTATCACGGGGTATCAATGGACGCATTTTGGGGTGCAATCCCTTCCTCATACCTAAAGTAGGTCAGAGGAAGGGGTTGCACCCCCAAAACACGTCCTTGATACTCCATGATGGGAGCTAGCACATGCTGACACACGGTGTGTTTTGGGGCTTTAGCAAACTAGATGTAGGGAAAGACGCATATTAGGCATGGGATCATGAGGAAAATAAGAATGTTAAGGCACAATTTGTGGGCATTTTCAAATTTTGCATTTCCTATTCTTCAAAACACAGAAAGATTACAATTCACATTACTTAGGGCAGTGTTTCCCAACTCTCCTTCTCAAGATGCAAACCCAGGTCAGGTTTTCTATATTTGTTGAATTTGTCACAGGTGATTTTGTCATTTTCAATGTTAGTATTTCGCACAGTCGTTTTTTGAGGAAAATACAGAAAACAGGACCTCATGGTGCACCTTGAGGAGTGGAGTTTGGACATTAAACTTTCTCATTTAAAAGTCCAGAAAACATGGTAAATATTAAAAGTGCAAATAGCAGCCAACAAGTGGAACAAGAAACTTCTGACCAGACAAGTGGAAATTAAAATTCGTCAAGAATGTCTTCAAAATCACAAATTCTTTGCTGTAAAGCAGTGGCAGCCTCCTTTATTTGCTCCAGATCGTTCAAACAATGCAACATATCTGCACCCATTCAGCCAATTGTGCATCTTAGAAAATCATGACCTAGTAAGAAGAGAAAAAAGTATTAAGGGACGATGGTCAAGTGGCTGAGGCCCTACATAGTGAGTTATAGTCAATTTACTAGTCAAATTCAGGAAATACCCAGTCTATTGTTGCTTGCAACCTGCTTTGCCTTCACTATTAAGAATGTACACACTGCAACTACTCTGTAATCTTGGCCCTGGTGCCTGGGTTTCCCAAACTCCTTACCTAGCAACACTGCCAGCTTCTTCCACCTCTTCCTTCTCCATGCTAATGTTAAGGCACTACAAACTTTGCTAATGTGTGGAGGGGGGGTGTTTTGTTTGTTCAGCTAAACACTTTTACAAACAAGAGGCTCCCGAATACTTTCTTCTTCTTTGGGGTCGGTTTTGCCCTCAGTGTGACTTGCAAAAGGGGATTTGACGTTCACAACCGACAGGTCTGTGCTGGGTCCAGTAGTCAGATCCCATGCCTCAAAACCAGCATCCTGGGTGAGCTGACCACACTCACTTTCCTCTAAAAAGAAACAATACACTATTCATTAGGCCACCCCTAGTACCATCTGTTTCTAGCATCCACTTTGCTACATTAGTTGACCAGCCTTGTACTTGGTCTGATAACAATGTTTGCTCCTGACTAGTGGACTCCACCATGCTGCACTGTGTTTTTTTTACAGTGAAAAATGCATAGAAAAGGGAAAGCAATGTCATTTTACAGAGGGCAAACACTGGACAAGTGCCAACATTGAAAAAGTCCTGCAGTTGCCCCCCACCCCTCTTGTCTCCTATGGGATAGGGGATATAAGATGATCATTCTAGCAGGCATGACTCTGTGTGACTGTGATGCCCGGGGCCTCTCCTCTACCCATGTCTACACTGACAAGGCTGCATTGATGGGCACTGATGAGCCAGGCAGCAACCAGAAAGTGTTCTTTACCCTCTAAGTTCTGCCCTAAGCCCATGGCCTTTGGCCCACCTAGAATCACTTCTGTCGGTAACTAAATGAGTGTGTTTGAAGTTATCACTTATGTTTTTGGTGGGAAGATGGCCTTGTTGCCTTCCCTGTTGGAGCCCCTAGCAAGGGTAGCCCCCCTTCATCCCTTCTGGTGGCTTGGCTGTTGCCTCATTTTTTGGTGCCTCGCTGTTGAAAGAAGCGAAAACAATAGGTCCAAAAATAAAGAAATGTCAAAAAACAGAATCAAATAAGAATGTTCATATCTGCTTTCTATTTTGCTTCATCTTTAAAATAACAATTCAGACAAAGATTATAGAAAAAATTATATATAATTCTCTCGAGCTACTTGGAGAAAGCACATACAGTATCTCACAAAAGTGAGGACACCCCGCACATTTTTGTAAATATTTTATTATATCTTTTCATGTGACAACACTGAAGAAATTACACTTTGCTATGTAAAGTAGTGAGTGTACAGCTTGTATAACAGTGTAGATTTGCTGTCCCCTCAAAATAACTCAGCACACAGCCATTAATGTCTAAACCGCTGGCAACAAAAGTGGGTACACCCCTAAGTGAAAATGTCCAAATTGGGCCCAATTAGCCTTATTCTCTCCCCAGTGTCATGTGACTGTTACAAGGTCTCAGGTGTGAATGGGGAGCAGGTGTGTTAAATTGAGGAAAGAAATTAACACACTAGAACAGCTCCATAAGCACAAGAATGATAACGAAACTCTGTTAAAGCTCAGCAGAAGAAGGGAGGAGATGAGAGAACTTATAGAGCAAGATATAAGAATGACGTACATCAAAGTAAAAAAAGAAAGGTACTTATATGGGAATAAACCCGGGAGACACTTAGCGCAGGCTCTAGCAAAAAAAAAATCAGCAAATTATATAGACAAAATACAGACAGGCAATGGGGAATTCGCACATAAATCAGTGGAAATTGCCAAGACGTTTAAGGAATACTATGCGAGTTTATATGATATAGGCACTAAAAACGAGGTCAAACAGAAAAGGGCTAAAATAAAAACATACCTGAGAGAGAGCAGTCTAAAGAAAATCGCAGAGGAACAAATCAGTCAGTTAGAGACACCCATCACGGAGGAAGAAATAACAAAAACCATAAGAGAAACACCGTTGGGGAAAAGTCTGGGGCCAGATGGCCTGACAATTCTCTATTACAGAAAATTTGAAGAAATCTTGATCCCAAAAATGTGCTATTTCATGAACAGGATTGGGGATAAAGAGTAATTACGCAAAGAAGCCTTAGAAGCTACTATTATTGTTATCCCTAAGGAAGGGAAAGATGGAACGTTATGTTCAAGTTACAGACCAATTTCCCTCTTAAATCTATGCTAAAATCCTTGCGGATAGGCTCAAAAAATGTATGCAAAAAATAATACACCCTGATCAAGTCGGCTTTATCACAGGGAGGGAAGGGAAAGATAATGGTATCAGGACCCTGCTAACAATACAGGAGATGAAAGGTAATGGGGCCCCAGGACTACTCCTGTCGATAGATGCAGAGAAAGCATTCGACAGGGTAGACTGGGGCCTCATGCAAGGTACATGGGAAGAAATAGGACTGGGTGAGAAAATGATAAAACGCATAAAGGCCCTATACATCAGACCTACAGCCAGGGTAAGGGTAAACGGGATAGTTTCGGATCCATTTGAAATGTTCAACGGAACAAGACAAGGGTGTCCACTATCCCCCTTGCTTTTTGTGTTGGAACTAGAACCACTTTTAGCTAGGATAAGACAGAATCCTGACATAACGGGGATAAAGCTTGGGGAGGAAACACACAAGTTAGCCGCGTACGCGGATGATATCCTGTTCTATGTAACCAGACCAAAAACATCTCTCCCAAATCTAATGAAAACTTTAAAAGAGTACGGCGAGGTCTCAAACTTTAAGTTAAACCCAGCGAAGTCTGAAACCCTCACGTTTAATATCCCAAAAAGTGAGGAACTTTTATTTCAAAAGAGTTTCGCATTTCTTTGGGGTAAAAAAGAAATAAACTACTTAGGGGTTAAGATGACCAAAACTAACGAAAGTCTTTATCAAATAAACTTCCTCCCACTACTAGATGAGATTAAAAATGAATTAAATAGAATAACAACAGGAAACATCTCGTGGGGGGGTAGAATAAATATTATCAAAATGGTCACCCTACCCAAAATCATTTATAAAATGCAGATGCTACCGATCCCACTCCCGGATGCCTTTTTTAAAACAATACAAAAGCTTTTCACAAGTTTTATCTGGAAAAGGAAAAAAGTAAGAATAAGCATGGCACAGTTAACCAAAGATAGAGTAAGAGGGGGCTGGGGTGCACCAGATATTAGAAAATACTATAACGCAGTAATATTGTCACGGGTAGTAGAATGGGCTAAAGAAAATAGAGAAAAGAGATGGGTGAAGATGGAGGGCACAATAAGCACAGTCAATTTAGGTAAAATAATTTGGATACCCCCACAATATAGAAAATTAGATAAAGGCACAAACTACATCACTAGACACGCACTAAAAATTTGGGATCACATTCACAAACAGGAAAAATGGGCATTTAACTCACCATTAATACCCCTAACAAACACAGAATATTTTATACCGGGAATTGAAGCCTGGTTTGGGAAATGGATAATAAAAGAAAATGCACAACTGAAAGATATTATGGACCAAGGTAAAATCTGCATATATCACGAACTAAAGAGCAAAAGGGAGTGGAGATCGATAGATGTATGGCAATACAACCAATTAAAACACTTTACAGGGTATTTGCCCCAGCCAATAAGATCGGAAGCAAACTTGCTTCCCTTAGAAAAAATTTGCGTGGACAAGGGGAAAAAGAGGGTGATCTCAAAAATATATAGAACACTCATAGAAAGGACTGGCCCGGATATTCCACCGTATATTATTAAGTGGGAAAACGAACTAGGAACTAGCCTGAAGAAGGAAGAGATTAGCCAAATAATGCGTAGGGTACATACCACCACAGTAAATAGTAACTTGAGGGAAACGAATTACAAATGCCTGGTGAGATGGCATATCACCCCCGATAAAGCGCATAAAAGTCAAAAAGAAAAATCACAATACTGTTGGCGAGGGTGCAAAGAGATTGGGACGACGGCCCATATATGGTGGCAATGCCCGGAAATTAAAAAATACTGGGAAGAAATTAGGCAAATAATAGGAGAAATAACTAACATAATGCTTCTAGATGATCCATGGAGTTGCCTATTTCACGGGATAAATATCCCGAACAAACAATATCTGAAAAGTCTATTGCCGCCACTCCTAAATGCAGCCAAAAGTCTTATCCCTAGACACTGGAAGGAACCAATGAGACCCGCAATGAGGAGTTGGTGCAATAAAGTTAATGAGATCCAAAACTTAGAGTACTTGAGGTATAGTGATGGGGAAGGCTTGGACGCCTACGAGGAAAAATGGCAAGAATGGGATAATTTTAAACAAACGATGAGATATGCCGAAGCTATGGGAGCTTAGGGAGTAATAGAACGAATGCACCAAAGGAAGAAGAGAAAAATAGAGGTTGTTGACAACCTAATAGGAATACAGAAGTGTAACCGAGAGAAAGGCCCGGAAAAGTGACTGGTAGATAGGGGGGATGGGGGGGGGGATGGGGGATGGGGGGGAGGGGGGGAGGGTGTGGGAGGGAGGGATATGTGATAAGGGAGGGTGGGGAAAATAAAGGTGCTTATTCATGATATAAACCATTGAAAGGCAAATAGAGGGGGGAAAGGGAAGACTGCAAAAAAAAAAAAAGCTACTATGATGTAATTGTGAGGGAAGTAATTGAACGGAAAAGTTGATTAAAGTACCTCAAAATGACAAAAACTGAAGTAGCTAAAAAAAAAAAAAAAAAAATTATATCTTTTCATGTGACAACACTGAAGAAATTACACTTTGCTATGTAGTAAGTAGTGAGTGTACAGCTTGTATAACAGTGTAGATTTGCTGTCCCCTCAAAATAACTCAGCACACAGCCATTAATGTCTAAACCGCTGGCAACAAAAGTGGGTACACCCCTAAGTGAAAATGTCCAAATTGGGCCCAATTAGCCTTATTCTCTCCCCAGTGTCATGTGACTGTTACAAGGTCTCAGGTGTGAATGGGGAGCAGGTGTGTTAAATTTGGTGCTATCGCTCTCACTCTCTTATACTGGTCACTTGAAGTTCAACATGGCACCTCATGACAAAGAACTCTCTGAGGATCTGAACAAAAGAATTGTTGCTCTACATAGAAATGGCCTAAGCTATAAGAAGATTGCCAAGACCCTGAAACTGAGCTGCAGCACGGTGGCCAAGACCATATAGCAGTTTAACCGGACAGGTTCCACTCAAAACAGACCTCGCCATGGTTGACCAAAGAAGTTTGCACATGTTCAGTGTCAAATCCAGAGGTTGTCTTTGGGAAATAGATGTATGAGTGCTGCCAGCATTTCTGCAGAGGTTGAAGGGGTGGTGGGTCAGCCTGTCAGTGCTTAGACCATACGCCGCACACTGCATCAAATTGGCCGGCATGACTATCATCCCAGAAGGAAGTCTCTTCTAAAGATCATGCACAAGAAAGCCTGCAAATAGTATACTGAAGACAAGCAGACTAAGGACATGGATTACTGAAACCATGTCCTGTGGTCTGATGAGACCAAGATAAACTTATTAAGTTCAGATGGTGTCAAGCGTGTGTGAGGGCATCCAGGTGAGGAGTAGGGATGAGCTTCGAGTTCGAGTCGAACTCATGTTCGACTCGAACATCGGCTGTTCGCAAGTTCACCGAACAGCGAACAATTTGGGGTGTTCGCGGCAAATTCGAATGCCGCGGAACACCCTTTAAAAGTCTATGGGAGAAATCAAAAGTGCTAATTTTAAAGTCTTATATGCAAGTTATTGGTTATAGGGATAGGTTATATGGATCAATGCAAAAAAAAGTTTTAAAAACGTCCGTTTTTTCAGGAGCAGTGATTTTAATAATGCTTGAAGTCAAACAAAAAAAGTGTAATATCCCTTTAAATTTCATAGCTGGGGGATGTCTATAGTATGCCTGTAAAGGGGCGCATGTTTCCCGTGTTTAGAACAGTCTGACAGCAAAATAACATTTCAAAGGAAAAAAAGTCATTTAAAACTACTCGCGGCTATTAATGAATTGCCGGTCTGACAATACTCATAAAAGTTCATTGATAAAAATGGCATGGTAATTCCCCACAGGGGAACCCCGAACCAAAATTTTTTTTTAAAATTACATGGGGTCCCCCTAAATTTCATACCAGGCCCTTCAGGTCTTAAGGGGAACCCCAGCAAAAATTGAAAAAAAATGGTGTGGGGTCCCCCTCAAAATCTATACCAGACCCTTCAGGTCTGGTATGGATTTTAAGGGGAACCCCGCGCCAAAATTTAAAAAAAAATGGCGTGAGGTTCCCCCAAAAAATCCATACCAGACCCTTATCTGAGCACGCAACCTGGCAGGCCACAGGAAAAGAGGGGGGATGAGAGAGCGGCCCCCCTCCTGAACCGTAACAGGCCAC
The DNA here is from genome assembly GCA_037952925.1 of Lithobates clamitans. Lineage (NCBI taxonomy): Eukaryota > Metazoa > Chordata > Amphibia > Anura > Ranidae > Lithobates > Lithobates clamitans. Next base: position 1,971,020 of record JBBGZY010000324.1, on the reverse strand, counting down.
ATGCCCTCAACATTGGGAGGGTGCTTTGGGGTAGCCCCCCAAAACACCTTGTCCCCATGTTGATGGGGACAAGGGCCTCATCCCCACAACCCTTGCCCGGTGGTTGTGGGGGTCTGCAGGTGGGGGGCTTATCAGAATCTGGAAGCCCCTTTAACAAGGGGACCCCCAGATCCCGTACCCCCTGTTCTTCCATCTTCTTCTGGTCTTCCTTCAGTGTTCTTCTTCTTCCTCCATCTTTTTCTTCCCCCACTTCTTCCTCTATCTTCCTCTGCTTCTTCCTCCAGTCTTCTCTTCTGGCATCTTCCTCCGGCTTCTTCTTCTCCGCTTCGTCCTCCGATCCACCTCAATGGGAGTCTCCCGCTGTGTGGCGCTTCTTTTCAGGTGACAGCTCTAATATTACGGAGGGCGGGGATACCCGTTGATCCTATCGGATCCTATCCCTATGGCTTTCCCCCGTGGTGTCAGAGAGGGGCAGGGGTCACCTGTTTACGTAAACCAAAAAAAAACAAGCATAATAATATTATTCTTGATATCACTAGAAAACAAAAGAATTTTCAAATACGTTTGCCATAACTCCATCAGTATCACCAGCAAAGCAGCTTCATTATTATCCCATTATAGAAGAAGAGAATTGTGCGATGCATTTCGACAATTCATAATTTGCCGCGCCACGAATGTTAAATCTCTATTACAAACGATAGTTTACAAGACCGAACGCTTCCGGCTCGTCCGAACATGCGTGTTTGTACTTTTGTGTGATGGACTTGTGTACAGACGATAGGAAAATCTGACAACAGACCGTTGTCCGCTGAAAATTTACTAGCCTGCCATCCAACATTTGTTGGCGGAAAGTTGGACTGTACTAACGGTGGTATTTTAGGCCAACAGTCTACTCTCACACTGGGGCGTTGGGGGTGTCGGCTATTTTTAGCAGCGCTTTACCGTCATTTTTGCGGCCGTTTTAGACCGATAGCGGGGAGCTTTTAACACCTGCTAATAGCCAAAAAAGCGTTAAATGCACCCGCAAAGCGCCACTGCAGCGATGCTTTGCCGGCATTTTGGCGGCGCTGCCCATTGATTGTAATGGGCAGGGGCACTTTAGGAGCAGTGTATACACCGCTCCTACAGCACCTCAAAGATGCGGCTTGCAGGACTTTTTTGGCGTCCTGCCAGTGTGAAAGCCTTTGGGCTTTCACACTGGAATGAGAGTAGAGGCTCTTTACAGGCGCTATGCAGGCAGCTATTAGCGCTATATCGCCTGTAAAGCGCCTCGGTGTGAAAGCAGCCTTAAGCTAGCTTTCAATTAAATGAAGATATTTAACACAATTAGTCTGTGAATAATCTGTGCACATCAATTCTATAATATCATACATGTTTACATTAAAGCATACACTGTAAGCATTATTGCAGCAAAAAGTGCACATTGCATGATTAGTTTAAATATTGTCCTCAAAACATGCATGTTTTCCCTGTAGTTCCATCTATTCACATACTCTGCCTCCGTTAATGAGCATGACTAATTTTCGCATTATATTATTCTTTTATTTAAAGAACCAACTCAAGGGTAAAATAACTGAGTCAACCGACATGTTTTTATTAATGCTTTGCTCACTTATATAGCAGGTCTATGTAGATTACACATTCACCATTTACTTTAGCTTTGTGCCCACTGGGATTACTGACTAATGCTACATTCATAAAAAGACTAGTACCCATTTTAGGACAGATTTGACACATACCAACTGACCTGTCTGTTAGCATACCGTTTATAAAGGCATGCAAAAGGTGAAACAACACTTCTCATATAGTATACTGTGATTCGTAGTTTAGCCACTAGGTGGCAGTCTTATTACTAATACATTGTTCTGTCTAGTGCAGTGGTTATCAACTCCTGTCCTTAGGACCCACTAACAGGCCAGATTTTAAATATTACCTTGGGAAGATGCATACTACAATCACTGAGCAGCAAATTATATCACCTGTGATGTATTTCAGTTATCTTTCAAACCTGGCCTGTTAGTGAGTCCTGAGAACCACTGGTCTAGTGAAACTACATGATTAGAATGTAATATCCTGTCTTTGTGTTCCTGTTGTTTTCCAATTTAACAGAAGGGGGAGAACCATGCAGCAAAATTTTGTCTGGTAAGAGTCATATCTGCATCAGCTTTCCATCACTTTGTGTTTAGAGCACTGAGGAAAGCCAAAGCACCTAGCGGAAACCCACGCATGCGCTTAAAGTGGTTGTAAAGCCACTGTGTGTTATTGCTACAATCTCCTGAGTTACATCAAGTTATGTGTCCAGTGTATGTGTTTTTTTTTAACTTTTCTTTTTATACATTTTTTTAACATTTCTTTTAAAACTTTTTTATTTATACATTTCTTTAACCACTTCAGCCTCGGAAGGTTTTACCCCCTTCCTGACCAGAGCACTTTTTACAATTTGGCACTGCATCGCTTTAACTGCTAATTGCACGGTCGTGCAATGTTGTACCCAAACGAGATTTGTGTCCTCTTTTTCCCACAAATAGAGCCTTCTTTTGACGGTATTTGATCACCTCTGCGGTTTTTATTGTTTTGCGCTATAAACGGAAAAAGACCGAAAATGTTGAAAAAAATATTTTCTACTTTTTGTTATAAAAAAATCCAATAAACTCAATTTTAGTCATACATTTAGGCCAAAATGTATTCAGCCACATGTCTTTGGTAAAAAAAAAAGTCAATAAGCTTATATTTATTGGTTTGCGCAAAAGTTATAGCATCTACAAACTATTTTCTAACATTTTCTGGAATTTACACAGCTTTTAGTTTATGACTGCCTATCTCATTTCTTGAGGTGCTAAAATGGCAGGGCAGTACAAACCCCCGCAAATGACCCCATCTTGGAAAGTAGACACCCCAAGGAAATTGCTGAGAGGCATGTTGAGCCCATTGAATATTTTATTTTTTTGTACCAAGTGATTGAACAATGACAAAAAAAAAATTACAAAAAGTTGTCACTAAATGATATATTGCTCACACATGCCATGGTTATATGCGGAATTGCACCCCAAAATACATTTTGCTGCTTCTCCTGAGTACGGGGATACCACACGTGTGGGATTTTTTGGGAGCCTATCCGCGTACGGGGCCCCCGAAAACCAATCACCGCCTTCAGGATTTCTAAGGGCGTACATTTTTGATTTAACTCCTCACTACCTATCACAGTTTTGAAGGCCATAAAATGCCAAGATGGCACAAACCCCCCCCATTGCACCATTTTGGAAAGTAGACACCCCAAGCTATTTGCTGAGAGGCATGTTGAGTCCATGGAATATTTTATATTTTGCCACAAGTTGCGGGAAAATGACAAACTTTTTTTTTTTGCACAAAGTTGTCACTAAATGATATATTGCTCAAACATGCCATAGGCATATGTGGAATTGCTCCCCAAAATACATTCTGCTGCTTCTCCTGAGTATGGGGATATGACATGTGTGGGACTTCTTGGGAGCCTAGCCGCATACAGGGCCCCCGAAAACCAAGCACCACCTTCAGAATTTCTAAGGGAGTAAATTTTTGATTTCACTCCTCACTAGGCATGAGCCAAACACCCCCCCGGTTCAGTTCGCACCAGAACCCGCGAACGGACCGGAAATTTAGAACTTTAGAACCCCATTGAAGTCTATGGGACTCGAATGTTCAAAATCAAAAGTGCTCATTTTAAAGGCTAATTTGCATGGTATTGTCCTAAAAAGGGTTTGGGGGCTTGGGTCCTGCCCCAAGGCACATGTATCAATGCAAAAAAAAGTTTTAAAAATGGCCGTTTTTTGGGAGCAGTGATTTTAATGATGCTTAAAGTGAAAAAAAGTGAAATATTCCTTTAAATATCATACCTGTTAGGGCGGTAATTAAAGGTCTTAAATCCGGCTCAGCCCCAGGGCCGGACGGCCTCTCGGTCCCCTATTATAAAGAATATAGCGATATTTTAGCCCCATACCTGGCGAAGTTTTTCAATTACAAAAAGACAGGATCCCCCCTGGACCCCCAACTGAACACAGCATTTATCTCAGTGATCCCCAAACCAAACAAAAACCATGAGGAAGTTGAGAATTACAGGCCCATATCCTTAATTAACAATGACCTCAAAATTCTAACAAAAATCCTAGCCAACCGCCTCTCCTCTTTCATCAAGCTTTATGTACACAAGGATCAGGTCGGTTTTATCACCGGTAGGCAAGGTCCTGACCAATAATAAAACCAAACAATAATTGCGCTATTACAAAAGAAATAATGAAAAAAGTAGCTGCTGGCATGTAACACAGTGGTGAACAATGTACAAGAAAATGAGATAAAAAACATGCAGCGCTCAAAAGGTGCGTATAAATTAATGATTTATATCTATGAGGGAGTGTTAAGGAGAGAAACTACACCCATGAAGTAAAAATCAAATGTGTAACCATATCATAAAGAAAGTCCATAGGTGTATAGTGAATCATCTGTTAGTCCCAAACACACATGAGGGTTCATGGGCGTAAGTGGTGTCGTGCGTCCACGTAAAGTGGGAACCGAAGAGGACTCTGTGTGTGGAGACACTCTACACGTGGGTCTTCTAATTACACAATGGACACTGTAATCGGTAGAAATGAAAATCCTTACCGGAAAAGGTGGACACAGTCATCGTATAGTGGAGTGTCATACAGGCTTGAGGGATACACCGATCCCAAAGGTATCCAGCTGGAGGAGTCCTGACGGGGAGTCGCATCCAGGATCCGAGTCGCCGGACGGTGGTATGGGGGTTCCCGGTCTCTCAGGGTCTCTCTTTCAGTTGGAAGCGGTTTGGAGATAGAAATGGTTGGGGCTCAACGAGGTCCCATTCCGGAAAAGGTGGACACAGTCACCGTATAGTGAAGTGTCATACAGGCTTGAGGGATACACCAATCCCAAAGGTATCCAGCTGGAGGAGTCCTGACGGGGAGTCGCATCCAGGATCCGAGTCGCCGGACGGTGGTATGGGGGTTCCCGGTCTCTCAGGGTCTCTCTTTCAGATGGAAGCGGTTTGGAGATAGAAATGGTTGGGGCTCAACGAGGTCCCATTCATAAGGGGAGATAAGAAAAAAACCTCCACATAGGGCATGAATCAATTAAAAAGAGAAGTTTTATTCGAAAGCTGGAAAAAATGTGCTAGACAGTGCACTTCATAGGATAAAATGTGATCACAAAAGGTAAAATAAAATCGCGTGGTAACAGGTCATTTAATGGCGTGAGCAACCCGACATGTTTCGGAGCAACCTCCTTCTACTGGGGCATAAGCCTAAATGCCTGAACCACGCTTACATTTATGCACAAATAATTAGACAGAATAGCCATCAGCGGTATAAAACCTGGGTGTTCACATATTTGCATGGGATCTGGGAGAACTCTTAGGCAATTACATGAAGATCCTCAGCTGCTGGAACAAACAGCTCCCTTTGTCTGACCCAGCAACTGATACAGGACCCACATTGCTGACACTTAAATTCACTATAAAGTGAATGTCCAATCAGGGTGCTCCATGCGGAGTCATGTGACAGCGTCACCGCGCGTGACGTCATCGCACACCGGACGCCACGCTCCACGCCTCCTTTCCAATCCAGGAAGTAAAGGGCTAGCTAGTGGAGTTAATAACATCCACAGCGGTCCCAGGAGGTTAATGAGGCATGTCAGTCCTGTGCGCTTGACATCCGGTGTCCCCACTCAGGGGAATAGAGCATTAGGTGTTACAGGGAGAAAGACAAATATATAAATGCATATATCCATAAAGGGAAAAACACCTGAGATGAAACATAAATATAATATATGTATCTGACAATATGGTTGTAAGTCTTTATACTAAAAAATAAAAACATAAAATGAAAGATATTTTTAACTCTCAAGCTTAATTGCCTGTTAGGTGATATCAGGCCCTATTAAGTGGTAATATAGCAGGTTCCCGCAACAGATAGCATAACGAAAATATTAGCGAAAATAACGTGAAGGTATATGTGTAAATCGAGGGTTTCCAACATGGTTTAGGACTTATTTATAAAAGCATTTATGTCCCATTCCACGTTTAACCCATGGGGGGAGTAGCTTTTTAGTTGGTAGATCCAGAAAACCTCAAGCTGTGATACCCCTCTAGTACGTGGACCCCCTCTCCAAGGTGGAATGAATTTATCTATTACTTGAAATTTAGAGCCTCTCGGATTTTTATTATGGAATTCTAAGAAGTGACGGGGGACACTGTGATTAGTGCGACCTTTTTTGATAGCAGTAATGTGTTCATTAACACGAATGTTAAATAATCTGATGGTGCGGCCGACATACTGCATATTGCAGGGACATGATGAGGTACACGATGTATCGTGTAGTACATGTGACAAAATGTTTAATCTGGTATATAGTGGAAGTGACGGTAGACTCAAAATTCACAGATCTATGGTTCCCACAAGAGTCCTGACCAAATCAGGAGAGCAATAGATATCGTATCCATTCTCCAATCTAACTGGGAAGGGGAGCCGAAACAGGAAGGTATGATCCTCTCGCTAGATCTTCATAAGGCTTTCGACTCGATTGAATGGCCTTATCTTTTCTCCTTACTGGAGAAATGGGGCTTCGGGACCAACTTTTTAGGGACCTTAGATCGTTATACTCCACCCCACAAGCGGTGATTCGCTTACAAGGCCAATATTCTAAACCCCTAACCATAGCTAGAGGCACTAGGCAGGGATGTCCACTCTCCCCCCTGATTTTTGATATAGCAATTGAAACGTTAGCAATAGCAATAAGAGCAGACCCCAACATTCAAGGGGTCTCCCGTGGGGACCAGGTCCACAAATGTGGGTTGTTCGCTGACGATATGCTCCTTTTTATCACGTCCCTAACCACCTCCCTTCCAAACCTTTGCAGACTCCTGAAAGAGTTTTCAAAGATTTTAGGGTTAAAGGTCAATTATGCCAAATCTTCAGCCTTAAACATCTCCCTTAATCCAGCCATGATGGCATCCCTGCAGAGTGCCTTTGAATTTAAATGGAGTGACTCCTACATCGATTATTTAGGGATAAAGCTCACAGCTAAAACAGAACTTCTTTATTCAGCCAACTTCCCTCACACATACCGTAAACTCGAGGCTGACTTAGGCAACTGGGCTAAAGGGGGTTTATCCTGGTTAGGGAGGATTCATGCAGTCAAGATGACTTTACTGCCAAGACTCCTCTACCTCTTCAGAGCCCTCCCAATAAACATCATTAAAGAGCACCTGAAATCGTTCCAAAGAAAGATAATTCAATTCATCTGGGGAGGGAAGGGGTACAGATTCCAACAGAGCACTTTATACTTATCCAGACCACAAGGGGGATTAGGTCTCCCGCAGGTATTTTGGTATTACCAATCGGCCAGGTTAGCCCAGATCTCGACGGTATATGCGAAGGCTGAGAGACCAGATTGGATACAAATAGAGAGACAGGCAGCTCCCTCTTACACAATAGACTTCCTTTTGTGGGTCCCCCCGAAAAAACGTCCACCTATTCTTTCCCCTATCCTTTCTCAATCTTTTAAATTATGGGATACTTTGAGAAATTTACAAACCATAACTTCCTACAGACACCCTCTAGCTCACATTTTTAATAATCCTGACTTTCCCCCGGGAATTGACATCAAAGCATTCTGCTGGTGGTTGGACAAGGGGATGTATCGGATTGGACACTACTTCACTTCGGTGGGGCCTATCTCTAAGGCTTTCTGCGTAAGTCAATTGGAGATGCCTAGCTCTGAGAGCTTTCGTTTCCAGCAAATTAGACATTTCCTCACTCATATGGGAAAGGACAAATCATCAACCCACACATTCACCCCTTATGAAATATGGTGTGGTCGGTCTACAGAGCAGAGGGGTGGAATCTCCATCATCTACCAGTCACTTTCTAATCAAACCGCCAAGACCCCATACATGTCCGCATGTGAGTCAGACTTATCCTTACAGTGGGACCTAGAGAAATGGAGGCTCGCTTTTAGTAGGGCATATAAGGGCATTTTGAACATCTCATTGATAGAGTCCAGTGTAAAGGTCTTCACAAGGTGGTACCTTCCACCGGAGAGACTAGCCAAAATGTTCTCCTCAACAGACCCAAGGTGTTTTAGGGGTTGTTTACTCAGGGGCTCCTTAGCCCATATTTTTTGGGAATGTCCACGGTTGAGGCCTTTCTGGAACAGGATTTTTCACCTGATCAGAAAAATTTACTGAAGTCCAGATCCCGAGGACCCCCGCCTTAGCGCTTCTAAATGATCATTTACCTAAAACCCCGAAACTTGCACGTAAATTGATACACTTCATTTTTCTAGGAGCTAAGCTCACCATTGCCAAGGCATGGAAACAACCCAAGGTGTCCTTCAAAGCGGCTATCCGCAAAATTTCCTGGATCATGGCCCAAGAGAAGCTTGCCAGTACCCTGAACAACACCAAAGAGAAATTTGAAGCTATTTGGGAACCCTGGGCGAAGTTCACGGGTATCTCCTTGATTCCAGGTGTTCAACCATAAAGCGTGTGGCTGTCTCGGGGTCTGTGGGGACTCCTCCCATGGATTGGCTTCCGACTACTCTGTCTTCTCTTTCTTTCTCCCCCCTCTCCTTTCAACTTTATTCTTTTTCTCCCATTTGTCACTTTTCATGTTTATCTATCAAGACGATGATTGTTTTTTATTTTTCTCTTTTGACCAAACAGCAGTTGGGTCCCCAAAGGAGTTATGTTCCCAGGGGAAGCATACGATGTAGGTTTTTGCTTACTTGTTCGATGTCAGAGTTTTATTGCATTAACTAATGGGATGCAAGGGGGGGATTGAAGTGTTCCGTTCGGGCACAGTGTGTTCCCTATTGGGGTGCAGGCGGTCTCTCCTCCCTCCCCTTATCCCAGTCCTCTCAAGTTTCAGGGTTCTCTACATTTAGTGAAAGGGTCATGGTTTATATTGGTATTCATGTATGGTCACAGACCAGAGTTCAAAATATTCAAAACTACTGTCGTCAGTTGAATTTGTAGCCCCAAGGGGGTTCGACTTGTTCTAATTCATATACACTTACTTAATGCTTGTGACTTGTATACCTTCTCTTGATAAAAATCAATAAAATATTTTGAAAATAAAAAAAATCATATTTATAAATATCATACCTGGGGGGTGTTTATAGTATGCCTGTAAAGTGGCGCGTGTTTCCCGTGCTTAGAACAGTCCCTGCACAAAATGAAATTTTTAAAGTAATAAAAGTCATTTAAAACTGCTTGCGGCTTTAATGTAATGTCGGGTCCTGGCAATATGGATGAAAATCAGTGAGACAAACGGCATAGGTACCCTCCCAGTCCATTACCAGGCCCTTTGGGTCTTGTATGGATATTAGGGGAACCACGCACACAAATTAAAAAAAGGAGAGGCGTGGGGCCCCCAGGCCCTATATACTCTGAACAGCAGTATACAGGCGGTGCAAACAAGACAGGGACTGTAGGTTTGTGGTTAAGTAGAATCTGTTTGTAATTTTGAGCTGGTACATTTTTAAAGTGTAGCTCCAGCCAAAAAATCTATTTTAAGCTTTTTGGAAAACATAGGGAAGGGTTATCACCCCTGTGACATTTGTTTTCCTGTCTGTGCACCTCTTCAGAAGATTTCACCTCACTTTCTGTCCCAATGACAAATGTTTTTTGACAATTTGGGTTTTTTAGTGAAACAAGGATTGTTGATAAAGCATCAGTGGAGAGGAGACACGTTTTTCCCATATTAACTCTTCCAGGAGAGAATTTCCCTTCCTAGGGGTAGATTTCATCTCACTTCCTGTTGTCTCCTTCTGTTTGCAAGTAGGAGTCTTTTGTAAGTTGGATGTTTGAAAGTAGGGGCCTGCTCTATATACTCTGCAGAAATTGGGACCTTAGGTGTTGATGTTGCCACAACACTGTAAGCCCTCACAGTTACTCTTGGTGGGCGCAGGAACAGGCCCTGCTGTGAAATATTAGATCAAGAATTGTAATTATATGCCCCTGTTGAACAGGGTCAGAAAAATTGGGCCTTTGGTGGTGGTGGTGGTGGTGCTGGTGCCACAACACTGTAAGTCCTCACAGTTACTCTTGGTGGGTGCTGGAACGGGCCCTGCTGTGAAATATTAGATCAAGAATTGTAATTACATGCACCTGTTGAACAGGGGCAGAAAAATTGGGCCTTTGGTGGTGGTGGTGCTGGTGCCACAACACTGTAAGTCCTCACAGTTACTCTTGGTGGGCGCAGAAACGGGCCCTGCTGTTAAATATTGGATCAAGAATTGTAATTACATGCACCTGTTGAACAGCGGCAGAAAAATTTGGCCTTAGGCACTGGTGCTGGTGCCACAACACTGCAACCCCGCACAGATACTCCAGTTGGAGCGCAGGAACGAGCCCTGCTGCAAGTATTGCAACAAAAATTGTAATTACATACCCCTGTTAAACAGGGGCTGAAAAATTGGGCCTTAGGCACTGGTGCTGGTGCCACAAGACTGCAACCCCTCACAAATACTCTAGTTGAGTGCAGAAACGAACCCTCCTTGCAAAATATTGCATCAAAAATTGTAATTACACGCTCCTGTTAAACAGGGCTGAAAAATTGGGCCTTAGCCCCTGGTGGCAGCGCCCAGAACCAAAAATATTCTTACAAGCTATCAGCATGATCATTGAGGAGGAAGAAGATAGTCACTCAGCATCAGCATAGGCAGTCTTGAAGGGATCTGACATTTAAAAAAAAAATATTCGGTTACATCAGCATCAGGTGCTTGGTAGCTGGTGATGATCCAAGACTGATTCATTTTTATGAAGGTCAGTCGATCGACCGAGTCAGTGGACAGGTGCACCCTGTGATCGGTTACAAAGCCTCCAGCAGCACTGAATGTGCGTTCCAAAAGAACGCTAGATGCAGGACAGGCCAGTAGCTCAATTGCATACTGTGCAAGCTCTGGCCAGTGATCCATCCTCAAGACCCAGTAACCCAGAGGATTTTTGGTGGGAAAGGTGTCCAAGTCAGATCTTGCCCCTAGGTATTCCTGCACCATGTAAAACAGACGCTGGTAATGGTTGCTGGAACCGATCATACCTTGGGGCTGCGGACTAAAAAATTGTCTAAACGCATCAGTCAGACGGCCACCTTCTCCACCGCTCCTTCTTTGACTGACCGAAGCCTCAGCAACACGTTGTCCAGGAACAGGAGTTTGCAACCTCCCAGTCTCTGGGAATGCATTGCACAGACCTTTCTGCAAGGCCTCCCAAAGATGTTTTATCCTCTGCTCCCTCTGCGACGGCAGGATAAGGTCCGCAACCTTACCCTTGTAATGTGGATCAAGGAGGGTTGCCAGCCAGTAACGATCCCTCTCCTTGATACCACAAATACGAGGATCATTCCACAGGCTTTGCAGGATCAGGTTTGCTCAGGCATTCGGTCCGGAGTCCTCTGGGTCAATAAGGATAACATGATACGCAGCCACCTCTTCCCAGCCACGTACAAGTCCATGGGTTTCTTGGTACAGTAAATGATCCCTTGAAGACTGTTGCTGATGCTGAGTGCCAGGCTCCACCTCCATGCTGACACAATCCTCCTCCTCCTCCTTCTCCTCCTCCTCATCCTCTTCCTGTGTAATTGGCAGGCACAAAGGAACACTGTCTGGATAAAGGGAGCCTTGAGAGTTAAGGAAGTCCTCCTCTTCCTGCCTCTGTTCTACCTCAAGTGCCCTGTCCATTATTCCACGCAGCGTGTGCTCCAACAGGTGGACAAAAGGGACAGTGTCACTGATGCATGCACTGTCACTGCTCACCATCCTCGTGGCCTCCTCAAATCGTGACAGGACAGTGCATGCATCCCTGATCATGGCCCACTGGCATGGGGAAAAAAAACAAGGTCCCCTGACCCTGTCCTTGTGCCATAGTCACACAGGTACTCATTGATGGCCCTCTGCTGCGTGTGCAGCTGCTGCAGCATAGTCAACATTGAGTTCCAACTTGTGGGCATGTCACAGATTAGGCGGTTCTTGGGCAGGTTAAATTCCTTTTGGAGGTCAGCCAGCCAAGCACTGGCATTATATGACCGGCAGAAATGCACACAGACTTTCCTGGCCTGCCTCGGGACATCCAGTAAGCCCGGGTACCTGCCCAAGAACCGCTGCACCACCAATTTAAGGACGTGAGCCAAACAAAGCACATGGGTCAGTTGTCCCTGTCAGAGGGCAGAGAGGAGGTTGGTGCCATTGTCGCAATCCACTACCTGACTGAAGCTGGCCTGGCGTCAACCACCTCTAAACCTGCCCCTGAAGAGCTGACAGAATCTCTGCCCCAGTGTGGCTCCTGTCCCCCAAGCACACAAGCTCAAGCACCGCATGGCATCTTTTGGCCTGCGTACTTGCGTAGCCCCTTGAATGCCTACGGAGCACCCCTGATTTCCGAGGACAAAGCACAGGAAGAGTCCATGGAGGAAGAAGAAGAGGGGGTGGAGGAGAGAGGTGTATCAGAATCACCAGTAGTAGCATTTTGGAGGCGTGGTGACGGAACAACCTCCAACACTACTGCACCTTGTCCTGCATCCTTCCCAGCTGCCAGAAGAGTCACCCAATGCACCGTGAAAGATAGGTAACGTCCCTGTCCATGCCTGCTGGACCATGAGTCAGCAGTAATATGCATCTTACCGCTGACCGCCCTGTCCAGCAAGGCCAAGACATTGCCTTCCACATGCCGGTAGAGAGCCAGAATCACATTCCATGAGAAAAAGTGGCGTTTGGGAACCTGCCACTGAGGAACCGCACATTCCACAAACTCACGGAAGGGGGCAGAGTCTACCAACTGAAAAGGTAGCAGTTGAAGTACTAGCAATTTAGCCAAGCTAGCATTCAACCGCTGGGCATGTGAATTACTGGGAGTGAACTCCTTTTGGTGGTACAGCAGCTGGGGCAGGGAAATTTGCCTGGTACAATCTGACGTCAGTGTACCGATAGCAGATTGCCCTCAAGTAGGGATGAGCTTCAAGTTCGAGTCGAACTCATGTTCGACTCGAACATTGGCTGTTCGCAAGTTCGCCGAACAGCGAACAATTTGGGGTGTTCGCGGCAAATTCGAATGCCGCAGAACACCCTTTAAAAGTCTATGGGAGAAATCAAAAGTTCTAATTTTAAAGGCTTATATGCAAGTTATTGTCATAAAAAGTGTTTGGGGACCCGGGTCCTGCCCCAGGGGACATGGATCAATGCAAAAAAAATTTTTAAAAACAGTAGTTGTTTTCAGGAGCAGTGATTTTAATAATGCTTAAAGTCAAACAATAAAAGTGTAATATCCCTTTAAATTTCGTAGCTGGGGGGTGTCTATGGTATGCCTGTAAAGGGGCGCATGTTTCCCATGTTTAGAACAGTCTGACAGCAAAATGACATTTGGAAGGAAAAAACACATTTAAAAATGCCTGCGGTTATTGCATTGCCGACAATACACATAGAAGTTCATTGATAAAAACGACAGAGCGGGAGCCTCCCCCCATGCCATGGGTGTGGAGCGGCCCGAGGAGAAGAAGATAGAAGATGCCGCGGAGGAGATGCTGGACGAGAACGCCGGAGGAAGAACCAGAAGAGCAAGAAGAACCAGAAGAAGAAGAAGATGAAGGAAGAAAGAAGAAAGAAGAAGCATTTAAATAAAGGAATTGTCAAAAACTGTCTCTTGTCATTTTTAACATTTTTGACAGTTTTTTTGTGAAATGGTAGGGGTAAGTACCCCCTTACCATTTCACACAGGGGGGGCCGGGATCTGGGGGTCCCCTTGTTAAAGGGGGCTTCCAGATTCCGATAAGCCCCCCGCCCGCAGACCCCCACAACCACCGGCCAGGGTTGTGAGGATGAGGCCCTTGTCCTCATCAACATGGGGACAAGGTGTTTTGGGGGGCTACCCCAAAGCACCCTCCCAATGTTGAGGGCATGTGGCCTGGTACGGTTCAGGAGGGGGGCCGCACTCTCATCCCCCCCTCTTTTCCTGCGGCCTGCCAGGTTGCGTGCTCGGATAAGGGTCTGGTATGGATTTTTGGGGGGACCCCACGCCGTTTTTTGTTTTTTTTTTGTCGCAGGGTTCCCGTTAAAATCCATACCAGACCTGAAGGGTCTGGCATGGAATTTAGGGGGAACCCCACGTCATTTTTTTTTTTTATTTTGGCCGGGGTTCCCCTTAATATCCATACCAGACCTGAAGGGCCTGGTATGGAATTTAGGGGGACTCCCACATCATTTTTTTTTAAAATTTTGGTTCGGGGTTTCCCTGTGGGGAATTCCCATGCCGTTTTTATCAATGAACTTCTATGTGTATTGTCAGCAATGCAATAGCCGCAGGTATTTTTAAATGTTTTTTTTCCTTCCAAATGTCATTTTGCTGTCAGACTGTTCTAAACACGGGAAACATGCGCCCCTTTACAGGCATACTATAGACACCCCCCAGGTACGAAATTAAAGGGATATTACACTTTTATTATTTGACTTTAAGCATTATTAAAATCACTGCTCCTGAAAAAACGGCCGTTTTTACAACTTTTTTTGCATTGATCCATGTCCCCTGGGGCAGGACCCCAAACACTTTTTATGACAATAACTTGCATATAAGCCTTTAAAATTAGCACTTTTGATTATTCATGTTCGTGTCCCATAGACTTTAACGATGTTCGCGTGTTCAAACGAACTTTTTTCCTGTTCGCATGTTCTGGTGCGAACCGAACAGGGGGGTGTTCAGGCTCATCCCTACCCACAAGTACTTGGCTGTGACACACCTAATTCTACACCTTCATTCCTCTCAGTGCAGGTCTCAGAGAGGACTGAAGGTATAGTGGGGTTGGAGATCCCAGCTGATGAGGAGCAAGGAGATGTCCTCTTTGTTCTATGGTGTGGGTCTTTTAGGTACGCTTGCCAATGAACTGCATGGCAGGTCAACATATGCCTGGTTAAGCATGTGGTGCCCAAGCGGGTGATGTTTTGGCCACACGAGATATGCTTGAGACATATGTTGCAATAAGCAGCGGTGGGATCTGATGCACTCGTCTCAAAAAAGGCCCACACCAAAGAACATTTTGAATAACGCACAGAGACAGCAGTGCCCTGCACATGCGGAGTTCTGCGGTGTAATGCAGTAAGTGTGCTGCCCTTAAGCTGGCCCCTGGAGGGCATCCTGCCTCGTTGGTTATATGCCTCCTCTTCCTCCTCCTCTCTCCTATCAGGCACCCACATGGAGTCAGTGACTTCATCATCCCCTCCCTCCTCATCAGGAGGACATGGGGGGGCTAGGGAAGGAGTGACTGATGCCATTGAGCCGAGGGAAGAGGCCGTGTTGGCAGCTGCTTTGCCAGACAACATACCCTGAGCCTGGGTGAGGGAGGATGAGGAGGATGAGGATGGCTTGGTCATCCACTCTACCAAGTCTTCCGCATGTTGTGGCTCAAAAAGCGGCCAGCTGCCGAAAAAAAGGACAATCGTGTCCCATGGCCACGTGCTGATGAGGATGCACCATATCCACGACCAGCACTATTGCCTCTAGACACAGAGCCTGCATGCCCTCTTTTATTGGCTTGTGACTGTCTGCCTCTCCTTGTTGGCCTTCCAGACATACTAATGGCCTGCACTGCAGTGAGATGTAGCTGCACAAAACTGAGATGTATATATACATATACTATAATTCAAGAGCCTGCCTGTGCTATTAATAGGATCAGAAGAAAAACACAAGCACTTGTCTTCAGATTGCTATACTGTAGGTGCAACTGTGCAGGGTACACAGTACACTAACTGTAAATACTTCAAGAGCCTGCCTGTGCTATTAATAGGATCAGAAGAAGCACACAAGCACTTGTCTTCAGGTAGCTATACTGTAGGTGCAACTGTGCAGGGTACACAGTACACTAACTGTAAATACTTCAAGAGCCTGCCTGTGCTATTAATAGGAGCAGAAGAAGCACACAAGCACTTGTCTTCAGGTAGCTATAGGTGCAACTGTGCAGGGTACACAGTACACTAACTGTAAATACTCCAAGAGCCTGCCTGTGCTATTAATAGGATCAGAAGAAGCACACCAGCACTTGTCTTCAGGTAGCTATAGGTGCAACTGTGCAGGGTACACAGTACACTAACTGTAAATACGTTAAGAGCCTGCCTGTGCTATTAATAGGATCAGAAGAAGCACATAAACACTTGTCTTCAGGTAGCTATAGGTGCAACTGTGCAGGGTACACAGTACACTAACTGTAAATACTTGCCTGCCTGTGCTATTAAACGGATCAGAAAAAGCACACAAGCACTTGTCTTCAGGTAGATATACTGTAGGTGCAACTGTGCAGGGTACACAGTACACTAACTGTAAATACTTCAAGAGCCTGCCTGTGCTGTTAATAGGATCAGAAGAAGCACACAAGCACTTGTCTTCAGATAGCTATAGGTGCAACTGTGCAGGGTACACAGTATACTAACTGTAAATACTTCAAGAGCCTGCCTGTGCTATTAAGAGGATCAAAATAACACAAGCACTTGTCTTCAGGTAGCTATACTGTAGGTGCAACTGTGCAGGGTACACAGTACATGAACTGTAAATATTGTCAGTATATTAGGAAGAGAATAACAGGAACGGATCTAGCTAAACTGAATACAGTATATATGTATATATATATATATATATATATATATATATATGGTATACATGCACCATTTATATATGCCGAAGCATGGGGGCATCCGCCTCAAAAGTTAGGAGCAAATCGCTCCTCCGCCCCTGCTGCCCCCATGCTTCGGCATATATGCTCTTTATTTTAACTGTGGTGGTAAAATCACCTCCGACAGTGCTGGAGTCACAGCTTTATGTATTGTGGAAGCAAAGGCTGTTGCTGTCAAGATAAATAAATCTGTGCTGCAACTGAATGCCGTACCTGCTAAGCAAATGATGGTTAACAATAAAACAAAGTAACATTAGAGTATAACAGTAATGCCCTGTAGACACGGTTGGACTTTCTGACAGAATATGTGCGATTGGAGCTTGTTGTTGGAAATTACGACCGTGTGTGGGCTCCATCGGACTTTTTCCATCAGAATTTCCGACACACAAAGTTTGAGAGCAGGCTATAAAATTTTCCAACAACAAAATCTGTTTGCATAAATTCCGACCGTGTATGGACAATTCCACGCATGCTCAGAATAAATTAAGAGACAAAAGCTATTGGCTACTGCCCCATTTATAGTCCCGACATATGTGTTTTACGTCACCGCGTTCAGAACGATTGGATTTTCCGACAACTTTTGCGACCGTGTGTATGCAAAATAAGTTTGAGCCAACATCCGTCGGAAAAAATCCATGGATTTTGTTGTCGGAATGTCCGATCAATGTCCGATCGTGTGTACAGGGCATTAGACTTACCATACCTGCAAAGCAAGTACAAAAAAAAATAGTAAAAAAACATTTTTTAATGCAACCTGTGCTTAAAATATATATATGCTGAAGCATGGGGGCATCCACCTGCAAAAGGTAGGAGCAAATCGTTCCTCCGCCCCTGCTGCTCACATGCTTCAGCATATATGCTCTTTTTTTAACTGTGGTGGTGAAATCACCTCCGACAGCACTGGAGTCACGGCTTTATGTATCGTGGGAGCAAACGCTGTTGCAGTCAAGATACATAAATCCATGCTGCAGCTGAATAGCATACCTGAAAACAAAAAAATGGTTAACAATAAAACACAGTAAACAGTAAAGTATAAACAAATTACATGAAAAGCAAACATGATAAAACATAACAATAAAACATTGCAGAATAGAATACAGTAAAAAAGAGCAGAACAATAGAGAGAGAATAGAGAGAGAGAACAATAAAACGACAGCTATTTTTGTTTTTTTTATTTTGTTTTTTTTGTGTATTTTTTTTTTTACTTTTTTCTTACATTTTTTTTTATAACTTAAGTTTTGTAACTGTAACCGGTTCTAGGTTCGGGTTTTTCAAAATGCGATGGCATCTTTGGAGACCCTGTGAAAGTGTGCCTAGTCTGTGCAATGCTGTACCCTACGCTAAAACTCAACTAGTGTATGGAAGCACTCAAAACATTCACCAATGCAAAGACCAAGATTGTCAGGACAGGAGGGACAATAATAGCGAGTGTCACGCCTATATCCGCGCTTTCTACAGACACAACATTTTCTTTGGGGGGCTCGTTGGGTAGGGGTACTCGGGAGGACATAGGGAAAATGCCTCTCATGCAGCCGGCTTACTGCATTTGGTTGGGGAAGTTGAGGTGGAGCACCGTTTGGAAACAGAAGGGCTCTGATGATCTCTTCCTGGAATTTAAGGAAGGATCCACTCCGTCCTGAAGCTCTGTATAGCACATGAGCGTTCAGCAAAGCCAATTGAAATAAGTATACGGACACTTTTTTATACCAGCGTCTGGCCTTACGGGCAACTAGGTACGGCACCAACAACTGGTTGTTGAGGTCCATCCCTCCCATATTTTGGTTATATTCATGGACACAGAGGGGTTTCCCCACAACACCAGTCACCATAGTAATTTGGACAGTCGTGTCTGCATGAAGGGAGGTAAGAAGAAAACATTCTTATTATCCCTCCACTTCATAGCGAGCAAGTTATTACACTTCAAGACGGGAATCTACAAGCCGCTGGGGAAAGCCCCGGCGATTAGATCGCATGGTGCCACATGCTCCAATCTGATGATCAAACAAATGAACTAAAAAGTGGCACGCTCGTGTAATAATTGTCCACATACAAATGGTACCCCTTTCCGAATAAGGGTGACACCAAGTCCCACACAGGCTTGCCAGCGTTTCGTATGTAGTAAGGGCAGATTGTCGGCTCTATGTGACTATCTCTTCCCTCGTAAACCATAAAACTACACGTATAGCCTGTGGCCCTGTCACAGAGCTTATACATCTTGACCCCGTATTTGGCACGCTTGCTGGGAAGGTACTGTTTGAATGACAAGCAGCCAGAAAACTTAATCAGGACTCATCAACGCAGACAACTTGATGGGGAGTAAACAAGTCTGCAAAACGTTGGTCGAAGTGCTTTACGAGGGGCCAAATTTTGTAGAGCTGATCGTATCCAGGGTCTCCACGAGGATGACAGAGTTCATTGTTGTTGAAGTGCATGAACCGCAAAATCTGCTCATATCGTGCCCTGGCTATGGAAGCAGAGAACACGGGCATATGGTGAATTGGGTCAGTGGACCAATATGACCGCAACTCACTCATTTTGGTTATGCCCATGAGGAGGGAAAGGCCCAGAAAGATCTTGAATTCGGAAACCGTAATTGGTTTCCAATCTCTGGCAAGGGAGGACTAGGGAATAGTGGCGATGTGTTGACGAGCGTACAAATTGCTTTGGTCCACAATAGATCTATAGAGATCTTCGGTGAAAAACAGCGAATAAAAATCAAGTGATGTAAAATCAACTGTTTCCACATGAATGCTGGGTTGGCCAGTGAATGGGGGAAGTACGGGTGCTGCAGAAGTGGTGGGTTCCCAATTCGGATTGGTGAATGCAGCAGGAAGGGCACTATGGGCACAATGGGCCTGTGTTCGTCTTCTTGGTGGCAGTGGGACACTACTTGTGCTTGCCACCTCACCAGCTTGAACTGCACTTATGGGACCCACATCACCAAGTGTTACTGCAGTGCTGGATGTACGACCAGGGTGTACTAGGCCGCTGGTGCTTGCCAGTTCACCAGAAGGAATAGCGGTGCTAGTACTTCTCTGCTCCATAGGAGAGCCCTGCGGTTCTTGCACCTCAACAGCAGAAGAAGAAGATTGGAGTCTGGTACGCCTGACCTTGGCAGGGACCACAACTCCGTCGTCAGAGCTATCTGTCATGGAGCCGCTGCTGTCTACAGGTTTGTATTCTGAGCCTGAATCTGACAGATGAGTGACTTCCTCTTCACTATCTGTCATGCTCAGAAAAGTGTAGGCCTCTTCACTAGTGTACCTTCAATTTGCCATTTTTGGCTCTAAATTTAGTGGTACACTAGTGAGACTCACAGGCAAAAAAGCTCCTGACTGTTAGCGACTGTATCAAAACGCTACCAAAAAACTGTAAGCGATCGTAGGGATCAGGCCTGACTCTGCGAACGCTGCACTTATGTGTGTTTAGTGTTTTGTAAGTGACAGTGATCGATCGATACTGCACTTGGGTGGGCTGGGCTTGGCGGAGGGGCAAAACGCAGGTGCTAGCAGGTATCTGGGCTGATTCCGATAACACTGCGTTTTTGGGAACCCTAAACTGCTGGGGACGCTAATATGGATCTGATCGGATCAGATATTGATCCGTTCAGATACTATACCACTAAGGGAGGTGTATGCTGCGTGCGTGGGTGTTAGCGGTACTGGCACTAACATGACACTGCCTGGGGCGACGCAGACCCTATCTGACCCTAAAACCTAACTTATATCACCCGCAGGGTGATTAGGGGTTTAAACCTTTATTAGGTAATAAACAGCAGGTGCCCTGACACTATAAAAAATAAACTAACTTACCAGCGTCACCCATAACAGTTATACGTGATCACTGGTGAAAGGGTTAACTAGGGGGCAATCAGGGGGTTAAAACCTTTACTAGGTAGTATATGGGGGTCCCTGACGCTATAAAACACTGACGGTGAACCTGAATACTTACCTCCCTAACTAGCGTCACCTGTGACACTAATACAGTGATCAGAAAAACAATTGCTTAGCGACACTGGTGACGGGGGGTGATCAAGGGGTTAAAACTTTATTAGGGGGGTTACCCTAGACCTAAAGGGGCCTAACACTAAGTGCCCTACCACTTATAACTGTTACAAAATGACACCAATGCAATAATCAGAAAAAAAACTGCTATTGGTGTCACTGTGACAGGGGGTACAGGGGGGTGATCGGGGGTGATCGGGAGTGAAAAGTGTGCCTAGAGTGTTCTACTGTAAGTGTTGTGTTGGTGCAGACTTACTTGATGTCTTCTCTCCTTGGAAGCCGGAATGAAAAGGTTTCACGAGGAGTGATGACATCACTTTCTCTGCCGCTGTTTACATTACAGCAGCAGAGGAAGCATTCCATTCACCAGGAGCGATCGTGATGGGGTGGCCATGAATCAGTGGCCTCCCCCTGACCTTGGATCGCTCCTGATGGTAATCCGACCGCGGCAGGCACTGGGGGGGTCCGATTGGACCCTCCCGCCCGCGGACAGGCAGGGACATACAGGTAAGCCCTTATGCCTGCCCGTGCCATTGTGCTGATGTACATCGACGTGCGGTGGTTGGCAACTGGTTAACATGTGTATGTTTTTTTTTTTTTTTTTTAAATCCGGTTTATACCTTATTTCATAGGGCCGCTCATGTGACTGCCTGCCACTCTCCTCTTCTGATCTGATAACTACAGTGAGAAGGGCTGAGAATCCCCCGCTGACATCAGCTGAGGGGAGAGGAGGAGAGCATCAGGCGGTCACGTGAGGGCGTTATGAAATATAGTACAAAGCGGCTTATTTTTAAAAGAACACATACACTGGGCACATAACTTAATGTAACAGAGGGGATTGTAGCAATAATACACAGTTATGATAGCAGCAGGAGGTGATAGGTGGGTAGATCGGCACAGACTAGCTGACAGGTGGGAGGGAACAAGGAGAGACAGCGGCATGACGGAGGCATGTAAACTGACCATGGTATCAGAGATCAGCAGCCATGAGTAACATGGTCAGTTTACAGAGGGGAGGGCAGCACCAGGCAAGATCAACCACGTATTTTAGATGATACAAAGGGCCAAATTACATAGCACAAGCACTGTGCTGTTATTCATGCTTTAAAGGAACAGGATAATTTTTTAAATTTTTTTTCATAGGGTTACAACCACTTTAAAAGCTCCATGCAGAGAGCGTATATAAAATACAATATGAAAAAAGTACACAAGAGAATGTAAACTTCAGCATACTGCCCCTTATTTACTAACATTTATCTCCATATTGCCATTGTATGCAGAACAGGCAAATCACATTCTCAGAGTATTTACTATGTGTTCATAATGTGCGTAGATACACAAACAGAAGTTTTAGCTTACATACGGAAAATTAATTAATAAATGCAGTTTTTCCAGCAGTGTATGGTCCAGTATCTTAACATATGACACCAAGTGGTGCCATACCAAACATAAAAATGTAATGCTGTTAGCTATTTTACATGTGCATTATATATCAGAACCAGTACTGCGATAAGGTTCATCCACTGCCAAGGGCAGGGATATGGACTTGCATCCCCCCTCTAATGCATGATATAGAATGGGTGTACCACCCCTTCATCCATTTGTGCCCCCTTGATCTGGCTGCCCATGGTTTGCATGGAGTTTGCACTGCATATGTGTAGTGTGTACTTGCGCATTCACTGTGTGTTTTTCAAGCCAGCTGTCAGTGGATGGGGTGCAGAGTTAGCATAGTGTGACAGCAGTAGCTGTCAGAGCAGAGATAAAGCCATGACCCACTGGTTGTCAGCCACTTATCTCAAACATGTGGTGAGGGGGCATCCCCACCCCACTAAAATGCCCAGGGCAGCTACCCCTCCTGCCCACCTTTTATTCCAGCCCTGATGGGAGCAATTCCTCCATGACTTTTTTCTTATATTACTGTAATCACTGTATATTATTGTACTATCACTAGAAATCAAATAGCCATAGTACGTTCTGTGCTAAAGGATCATAGCGAACAAGTGGCCACTGCAAGAATCCTCTCACAGAGCACCTGTTCTGTTTTTACAATGGATATTAGAGGTTGCCAAGTCACTGCTAAGACAAGGGAGCTGGGTAATAATTATAATTATAATTAAATAATTATAATCACTTGCTATAGTCCAGCCATAACTTAGATATTCAAAATAAAGCTAAATCCACTAAAGAAGTCTCCGCTTCGCTTCTTAAGCTGTGTAAGGAACTTCAAGAGCTTTTACAAATCCAACACGATAGGTATATGAGGTTCTTGAAACTTCAATATTATGCCCACAATAACAAGGCAGGTAAATTCTCAGCAAACAGGTTGAAAGCCCAACGCATCAAAGGCAAAATTTCACAATTCTTTCACCTGGTCACTACTCAGACCTTGCACAATCCTCAACTTATAGCTGACGCTTTTGCTGATTTCTATAGTTCCCTCTATAACCTATAAGGTGACTCCTCCACATCTCAACCATCAGATTCAGATATTGCAGCCTCAACCTGCGGTAAAAGGTAAAAAACCTGAGGAGGTAAAAACCTGAGGAGCTTCTGGAAGAGCGTTTTCCATCTTCTCTCTGATGTCACAGGAATCTTTACTGATCCCAGGCCAGCCCTTGCTATCCTAAATATAGGTATAGATGGTTATACTTCTAACTTCAGGAAAATGATCTCTAGCATATTACTCGCTGCCATGGGATTGCAGGCTGCAATATTCCAATAAAAAAAAAGACACCAAAAGAAATGGAGTAAACATGGCCGCTGCACTTTATTGGTTTAAATAATTAACAAAATTAATTTATTAAATCTTTCAAGATATGCATTTGAAGCAGTAAATCTGCCCAGTCCTCATGACTCAAGCATAAATTAATCAAAATTATTAAACAACAGTCCCCCTTAAAACAAGGTGACAATCCTCTTAAAGTGCCACTGACGAAGGGTGGGAGGGAGGTAAGCTTGCAGTGTTGCTGCCGACCACTCTGAGTGAAGACTGCTCAGATAAAAAAAAAACTTTTTTGGGGATTTCAAGATTCTGGAAGGTCCTGGAAGAAACTATAACTTTCTTAAAAGGGCAATAAAATAATACAGTACAACTGAGGCAGAAATTGTTGCTGCCTTAAGCATTAGAAGGCATACTTAAAGGGGCAATCTAAAATACACTGATGCTGAGGCAAAATGCTGTTGCCATTTTAAGCAATAGGAAATCTACCGCAAGCCCATGAAAAGTGGGCCCAAATAAACTGAGTCTCCTTTTTCCCATGGGATTGCAGGCTGCAATATTCCAATAAAAAACAAAAGACACCGAAGGAAATGGAGTAAACATGGCCACGGCACTTTATTGGTTTAAATAATTAACAAAATTAATTTATAAAATCTTTCAAGATATGCATTTGAAGCACTAAATCTGCTCAGTCCTCATGACTCAAGCATAAATTAATCAAAATTATTAAACAATAGTCCCCCGCCTAGCCGGGACTCGCTCTGCAAGACAAGGACTGGCTTATCCCAAAAACTGCGGCCATTTCTATGCAAGATTGTAATCCTAAATTAAGGATATCAAGGCCAATATCGGACAAATGAATACCATTCTGTCCATACAGGCCTGAAATACCTCCTTCCAATTCAAAATGCCGAAAGGATAAACCATTGACGACAGACATGAATTTTTCCATGGACCTGATAATTCATTTCCTGCTCTTCTCCAAGGGTTTTAAATCAGGAGAATACCAGGTCAATTGGGGAACAATTTCAGAAAAAATAATAGTAGTATCAGGAAATGCGATTTCAAAATGCTGTAGGTCATGCTTCATCATAAATAAAAAGGTTTTGATTCTACCAAAATGATTCCCTCCTAAGTGTATCACTAAGACAGGACAGGCCAATACTGAAACAACTGAGACAAATGAAAATACAAATTACACCATTACACCACTATTCCCTTCCAAAAAACCTGAAATTGGTCAGGATGCAAGACAAGATATTCAGTATAGCATCGCTATGAAAGCTCTCTTACGAGCCCAGTAAATAAATTAGTGTCCAATAATCCAAATTAAAGTTTTGTGTCCTGAAAAATCAAAGAGACAAGTTAGGGCGAATATACAGATTAAATCTCTGTGAATCCCATCTCCCCAGATTTTTTATAATGGAATCATCAAGGCCCAATCTAGCAGCTTCAGTGGCTGAGCCTATGAGAAAAAAATGGGATGAAAATTTGAAATCCTGAAGGCCTAAGGTACCCAAACATTGTTTGAAAACAGAATTAAACTGATAGTTTGTGACCGGAGAGGAATCTTCATGTATCAAAAAATTATCTGGACCAAGAGGTCTGGATGAAATAAAATCAGAGATCAATTTAACAGGGCAGATATCAGGATCAGCACAAGCTTGCAGGTTGAGCCAATGACCTTTTTGCAGCTGGTCAGTTTTGGATTTTTTAATCAGAATATTGACACTAGATGATAAAAGAACTATATCACTAAAACCCAACCCTGACCCGCCTTTTTTGTTCTTTGGCACTAATTCTGATATCCTTAATGATGCAAAGAAGGCCACCACAAAAGCAGTTTTAAATAATAAGGCTTCATAAGAAGAGAAGCAAACTAAATGAGTAGCTGAGCAAAGTTTTTTCAAAATCCCTATAGAAATGGGGCATCTATCGTCAGCCACAAAGCACGCCTTTCTATATCCTTTGCGTGCTTGTCTAATGGAAAAATAGCTGCTACAAGCAGGAAATTGATGAAGTTTGAAGAAAAATGAAATTCCAGCTAGAGTTTTTACCACCTGACTATGAAATAGATTTTGCTGCATTAAAGAACATAGGCTAAAACTGTGTGCTCAGATGGTGAAATTGGATCAAAACCACACATCATATTAAAATGTAACCATTTCTCCCATGCGACTGAGTATCCAGTCCATGTATTGGCTGCTAGAGAACTTTGTATTGCCTTACTAACAATGGTCATATCAAGTCCCAAAGATGTTCTGGGCATGCAACACCTTCCAGATCTGCACTTGGGAGCAGTTGCCTGAACCGCAAAATCTGTAAGCGAGACAGAGCATCTGCCATATTGTTCAATTCTCCAGGAATAAACTTTGCTTTTACCCAAATGTTACATTTTAGGCAAAGAAAAACAAAGTAACGCAATAATTTGATGACAAAAACTGATTTGGAAAGTAAACAATTTGTGGCAAATATAATGCCTTTATTATCCGTTTGGACAATAACGTGTTTGTTAGCAAATGAATTATTCCATATTTCCAAAGCTACAATGATTGGAAATAACTCCAATAGCACAATACACTTAGTAGCTGTTTTAGCTATCCAAGAGTGGGGCCAGACGTCACAGCACCAGTGTGTTTTAAAATTGCTGCAAATCCCTTGGACCCCACTGCATCTGTATAGAGCTGCTATTCTGAGTCAAAAAGAAAATCTGATTGAAAATAGGACCTACCATTGTAGTTATCAAGGAATTGTGACCAGATGATCAGATCCTCTTTAAGATCCTGTGTCATCTGGATATGCGAAAAATGTGACTTCAATCCCGAAGAGGCCAGGGAAAGACGTCTGGAAAAAATCCTCCCTACTGGCATAATCCTAGAGGCAAATGCCAAAAGGCCTAAAAGGGATTGAAGTTCCCTTAATAAAACCTTTTAACTTAAAACAAAATGGAAGACTTAAGTCTCTCTATTTTAACTGTAGGTAACCTGTATTCCATGAAAGAGGTGTCAATAGTTACGGTATTCCCAAAAATTTCAATGAAGTAGTGGGAAAAACTGTTTTCTCAACAGCTAAAGGAATCCCAAAATGATTTGATATAGAAAAGAACAGTTTTAGTAAATAAAAACAAAGAAAAGAATCAGGAGGGCCAAAAAACAAAAAAATCATCTAAATAATTGATTATTTTATCAAAAACAGATTCATGAGCCATGGCCCATTGCAGAAAAGATGCAAAGGTTTCAAAATAGAAGCAAGACAGTGAACAGCCCATGAGCAAATACCTGTCAAAGAAAAATTTCCTATCCAAAACAAAAACCAAGGGAGTTAAAGCATTCAGGTGCAATAGGTATCAACCAGAAGGCTGATTTGACATCTGCCTTAGCAAGCAAAGTACCAGAACCAAATTTCTTTATCTTGCTAATGGCGTCATCAAATATTGCATAACTGACAGAGGTAAGGGAGCTAGAATTTGATCATTTAAAGAATCCCCTCTAGGGAATGAAAGATGATGGATGAGCCTAAATGAGTTTGGCTCTTTTTTTGGGAATATACCAAGAGGTGATAACCGAAAATTCTGAAAAGGAGGAGATGAAAAAGGATCGGATACTCTTCCTTCAGACATAGTGGATCTCTTAAAGCATTTGGAGAGTGGATGAGTGCCCCTTAATATCCATACCAGACCTGAAGCGCCTGGTATGGAATTTAGGTGGACCCCCCATGTCATTTTTTTTTTTTAATTTTGGTTTGGGGTTCCCCCGTGGGGAATTCCCATGCCGTTTTTATCAATGAACTTCTATGTGTATTGTCGGACCGGCAATGAATTAAGAGCCGCGAGTAGTTTTAAATGACTTTTTTTCCTTTGAAATGTCATTTTGCTGTCAGACTGTTCTAAACACGGGAAACATGCGCCCCTTTACAGGCATACTATAGACACCCCCCAGGTACGAAATTTAAAGGGATTTTACACTTTTATTGTTTCACGTTAAGCATTATTAAAATCACTGCTCCCGAAAAAACAGCCGTTTTTAAAACTTTTTTTTGCATTGATCCATGTCCCCTGGGGCAGGACCCAGGTCCCCAAACACTTTTTATGACAATACCATGAATATAAGCCTTTAAAATTAGCACTTTTGATTTCTCCCATAGACTTTTAAAGGGTATTCCACGGCATTCGAATTTGCCGCGAACACCCCAAATTGTTCGCTGTTCAGCAAACTTGTGAACAGCCGATGTTCGAGTCGAACATGAGTTCGACTCGAACTCGAAGCTCATCCCTACTGAGGAGTATCCGTCTGGGCCTGGAGCTTTATTGTTTGGTAGATTAGATATAGTCTCCATGATCTCCGAGATAGAGAATGGAGAGTTTAAGGAGCTTAGTTCTAAGGGAGTCAATGTATGGAGGGAAACTTCCTTTAAAAAATGCTCTCTTAGTTCTGGGGTAGGCTGGGGTATTTCCGTATCCTCTCCTAGGTTATATAGGATCCCGTAATAGCTGCTAAATGCATCAGCTATCTCTTTGGGGTTAAATAGTTTGGACTTGCTTTTGGGGTGGATCAGTTACAGAATTTTTTGTTTTTACCTGATTTGCCAGTAATTTGCCTGCTTTATTGCTGTGAGTATAGAATTTGTGAGTGTTGCGTATGTGTTGTGAAAGAAGTAGAGTCCGAAGGTGATACCGAGCCTTTGCAAGCCTGTTGCTTGTACCCATAGAAGGTTTTTACTTTGGGATTCAAGGCTCGAAATGTTCCCCAGAATAGTGTCCATATGCTGCCTCCTCTTCCTCTTTAATGAAGCACTGTGTTTCATTAGTATTCCCCTAATGAATGCTTTGTGAGCTGTACAAAGACAAATGGGTTCACCTCCGCTGTGTCGTTCATGTTAAAGAACTCTATCAGTGAAGTTTCAATATCCGATGCAATTATTGAATCTGAAAAAAGATGAACATTGTTTTTCCATCTGTTAGCCCGGGTGGAAAAACTGTGGCTCCCCACAGTTATAGAGACCGGAGCGTGGTCAGTCCATGTGATGTTGCCTATTTCTGATTTTGAGATTTTTTGTAATAAGAATTTAACCAGTAAGAACAAATCTATCCTTGAGTACGATAGATGGACTTGGGAGAAGAAGGTAAAATCTTTTTCGGTTGAGTGCTGGCATCTCCACACGTCATATAGATTAGTCAAGTTAGTAAAGTTGGATAGAGTTGTTCCAAAACCCTTTCTGTATGATGTGCTCGATATGTCCAACTGATGATTGGAGATGGCATTCAAGTCGCCGCAGAGGACAACGTGGCCATAGGTTTGTTGCTTGACCTTCCTCCAAAGCTTATTCAAGAAGCTAAGTTGCCTGGTATTTGGTGCACAGACATTAACTATAGTGTGAGCTATATTATTAATCTTGCATGCTAGTATAATGTACCTGCCATCTTTATCACATTGTTTGGAAATGTGTTTGAACGCTACTGTTTGCTTTACTAAGATGGACACTCCTCTCTTCTTAGATGGAGCACATGCAAAATAGGTATGGTGGTATTGAGTATGTGCTAAGTTTGGATGATTCTGTGCATTAAAGTGAGTCTCTTGGATGCAAAACACATCGCAATTTTGGGTACAGGCTTCCTTCCACAACATATGTCTCTTCTGTGTGCTATTTAAGCCGTTGACATTCAGGGAGGTGATTATAAATGCCATTGTCAGGAATTCTATTACTGCTCTAATGGAAGTTGTAATGTGTTTCTTGTTTGGTTAACAAATGTCTTACCCTGTAGACGATCTAGCTGGTAGAGGGAGTCTTTTTCTATTGAAATGTGGGTTCTTTCGTCCGTTAGGCTTTTCTAGAGAGGCTTTAGTGTAGAAAGAAACTTTTTAGAGAGTTCAATGTGACTTGCAAAATTCCAGAACTGGAAAATAAACAGTAAACTGAAAGTGACAAAAATAAAAAGAATACGTTCCCCACGCACTGTAGAAATGAGCGATTTCTATTGAAATCTGAGCAGGGGTTGACCTGCTGATTTAGGGCTTTGTACAATCAAATGTTAACGCCGGTCAGAACCTCCGGATTGTACTCATAATACTGGTAATGCACTACATGCTTACGTCAACTTAAGTCATGATATGGGTTCAGAGGGGGGTTCTGAGCGTTTTGGTCCCCATCATCCTCTCTAGGCAGGATTTTCCACTTCTCCAGTAACCAAATTCCTTCCTCCAGTGAAGTCACCAGGAATTCACAGTCCCCTTTAGATATTAACAAGTTGGCAGGGTAGTTGTATTGTGGTTCCTGAGTGGTTTAGTTATGGTCATGAGGTTACGTCTCCTTTGCATTGTATGTGTGGACAGGTCAGCAAAAAAAGACAACCCTTGCATACAGTCAGGGAGATTTTCGGCCCATCTTGCGGCGTACATAAATTTCTCTTTAACCCTATAGTAATGAATCCTGGCGATGGTCTCTCTGGGTAATTTTTAAGGGATGTGTTTTGGTTTTGGCAGTCTATGTATACAATCTATGATCTATGACCAGTTCCTCCAGAGGCAAATTAATTCTGATGTTTTGACCGTTTCAGGGATGCCTCTGATTTTGATGACATTCCTTCTGGAACAGTCCTTGAGGTCGGCGACCTTTGACTTGAGCCATATTATGTCATCTTCATGGTCATTATGTGCATCAACCATATTGTTAAAGGTTTCAGTGAATTCCCCATTTTGCTTTCATTATGGGTCACTCTGTCACTCACTGCATTTACCTCTGACTTGCATTGCTTCATAAGCTGTAGCATGTCTGTGTGGATTGCGCTCCTCAGAGACACTAGCATATCCTTTAGGGTAGAGTCTATGACAGGCTGGTTGTTTGTGGGGAATGCTGCTATGGTGTCCTGGAACTCCAGAGTGTCATCTAATGCAATGCATCTGTCCCCTTCCTCAGTAGCTGCATGTGTATGCTCTGTCATTTTCTGATTAGTTTTAACAGAGCTGTTTGAGCTGGAGGAGGTTTGTGACCCTGACTGCCTCTGGTAATCTCGTGTCTGTGGAGCTTACTCCACCATCCATTCCTTTTTTTATCAGTGTATAAAAGTCTGTCATCTTACCGGGCTCTCTTCTGTCCTTCCTCTTCCTCGGCATGCTCCTTGGGTACCCCCAACCTCAGGTGTGGAAAAACCACCGTCTGTAGGTGCCTTCTGTCACTGTAGTTAGCTCCACCCCCCCATGGGCAGTTTCCTGGCTAATTAATGCAAATGTTCCTCCAGTATTTTTTGATAACATACTGAATTCATCTTGCCATCAGATTTTACCAAATTTCCTGTGCCTTTATAGCTCACACATCACCAAAACATCAGCAAATCACCTCTGTGTTTCACAGTGGGAATGGCGTATCTTTCATCATAGGCCTTGTTGACTCCTCTCCAAATGTAGTGTTTATGGTTGTGGCCAAAAAGCTCAATTTTGGTCTCATCACTCCAAATGACTTTGTGCCAGAAGGTTTGGGGCTTGTCTCTGTGATGTTTGGTGTATTGTAAGTGGGATACTTTGTGGCATTTGCATAGTAATGGCTTTCGTCTGGGGACTCGACCATGCAGCCCATCTTTCTTCAAGTGCCTGCTTATTGTGCATCTTGAAACAGCCACACCATGTGTTTTCAGAGAGTCCTGTATTTCACCTAAAGTTATTTGTGGGTTTTTCTTTGCATCCCGAACAATTTTCCCAGCAGATGTGGCTGAAATTTTAGTTGGTCTACCTGACCGTGGTTTGGGTTCAACAGAACCCCTCATTTTCAACTTCTTGGATATCTTTTTATATCCCTTTCCTGTTTTATACAGTTCAACTCTCTTTTCCCGCAGATCCTTGACAATTCTTTTGCTTTCCCCATGACTCAGAATCCAGAAACATCAGTGTAGTACTTGATGAAAGATGCAAGGGTCTGTCAGGAGTCCAGAAACTCATTAACCTTTTATACACACAAACTAATTACAAACAGATAGATCACAGGTGAGGATGGTTACCTTTAATAGCCATTCAAACCCCTTTGTGTGAACTTGTGTGCATGTTATCAGGCCAAAATCACCAGGATATGTAAACTTTTGATCAGGGTAATTTGGGTAGTTTCTGTTTCATTATGATTTAAAAAGAGTAAACACAGTTGACTGATAATAGTTGGCTTCAGCCAAACACTAACCATGAGTGAAAGAAATGTTCTTGTGTTATCGATCATATTCTCTGAAAAATGGCCAAGAAATCATAAATTCTGCCAGGGTATGTAAACTTATGAGCACAACTGTAGTTATTGCTAGACATGTGTGGTTCGAAATCGAAAATTTGTACAAATTTCCGAAAATTCGTTCATTCGGAAGCATCTGAAATACGAATTTCTATGCTTCTGAATTGTATACGAAATACGAAAGTTCGTTGACGAATTTCGGATCCAGATTCAGTTACAACGGAAACGTGACTGGTGTTTTGTTGACCAATCAGAGGTTTTCTTCCGCTGCTGAGTGAGGATTGGGAAAATTACCTTTTTTAATATGGGAGTGGGAGACTGGTACTGGTAGTCGATGGGAGATTCAGAATCAACCAAATAAGAATGTTTTATTATTGTCATAATAATTACAATTATTTGTTATGATAAAGTTAAAAACCCAGGAAGTCAGCACAGCACAGGGATGGTGGGAGCCCCTCATAATGAGCACAGCAGGGGTACAAACCCAGGAAGTCATCACAGCACAGGGATGGTGGGAGCCCCCTCATAATGAGCACAGCAGGGGTAAAAACCCAGGAAGTCAGCAAAGCACAGGGATGGTGGGAGCCCCTCATAATAAGCACAGCAGGGGTACAGCCCCAGGAGGAAGTCAGCACAGCACAGGGATGGTGGGAGCCCCTCATAATGAGCACAGCAGGGGTACAGCCCCAGGAAGAAGTCAGAACAGCACAAGGATGGTGGGAGGCCCTCATAATGAGCATTATGAGTCCGACGACCGTCCGACGAACGTATTGTTACGAAAAGTTAACGAACCTAATGAAAATCATATTTCGTACAAATCCAAATTGAATTTCCGACACGAATTACGAAATATGAATTAACGGCTAATACGAAACGGAACAAAGTGAAACAAATTTATTGACGGCGCACATGTCTAGTTATTGCACTGCAAACACAAATTTGCAGAGTTGCCTCCCTAATAAATTGATGAGAAAAAAATCTCAAATTAATTACGAGACAAATTACGATTCAAACCTTCACTAGCTATAGCTCTGGCTTTGCCTTACAGGGATCTAAATCTTATCCATATGGGCCTGAACTTTGTCACTACTATCCCTGATCCAGATATAACAATCTTTACTTATGAATTCCCAGAAACCCCCTTGGACTGTGGGAACTTCCTTGTAGCTTCAACAGTTACATGAAACATCCCATCCTCCCATGGATGAGAAATTGTTCAAGAGTTTCATAAGCTCAAGCCCCCACTGTGTACAAGCAATTCCCTTCCAGCTGTCCCTGCCATTCTTACCTTCTCTCGCTCCATCAGATCCTCGCGATCGGCCGCGACATAAGATGCTGGGACAAGTTTCACCAGCACACATGAACCTCTTGCCTTAGGGGAATTACCTTATAAGCTGTAGATCCGCATTAATACCAAACTACAGTTGTAGCACACTTGTGGGCTACCTAGTTATCCTGATACCAAAGCTGGCAAGAACCAGAGCTATTGTTAAAATTATAATTAATTTTATCCTCTAGAAATGTTCTGTTAGGTTCTATTGGCAGGTGTCTGTTTGGATTTTACTAGTCTGTCAAAACTCCTCACACCAATATGAACGTCACATATAGCATGTACTGCCGTCATCGCTGGGGCACTAATACCCGACCATGTGTCCTGTTCTCTTTCTTAGCTAGTTGGAAAATACATTTTAAAAATATAAATAAACAAAGATATTCCTCATCCTTTTGGTGTAGTTGATGCGCTTCTTGCAGTGGCTGGCGTGGTCTCATCCCTCAAGCTTCTTTACAATGACCCAGTCACCTGGTTGGAAAGAATGTAAACTGGTTATTGTGTCAGGGTCCAGGATGGACTCTGGAACCCTGTGGTGGACCTTTTGAAGTTCATGTTACAGTGATTGCACAAACCCCATCAGCTGAGAATGTAGGTGACAGCTAATGAGGAAAGTACAACTCTGGTTTTGGTTGACCTCCAAACAAACCTCATGTGACAATAACCCAGACATCGGGACTGTGGTCACTGCATAACCTGTGCGTGGCTTACCATCTGGGGTGTAATACCTGGAACCAGTGACAAAATGGTTCTTAGCATCTGGGATGGGAGCCTCTTTCACCAGACTGCTGCTTGCTGATTCAAATTCCATCAAAGAAAGACAGTCTTGGCACAAACTTAGTTAGAATTAGAGCGGTTAGATCCTATTTATCTGTACTCTTTGTTTACCTACTTCCTTGCACTCCCAGACATGGGACATAGCTTGGGGGTCCTCACTCTCCCTTTTTGCCCGGTTTGCCTATTTTTTTCAGTCTTAATCTCCGTGTTTCCTTGTGCAAAGGTGGAGGGCCTACTCAGAGAAAAGTAAAGGGGCTTCTACGGGACATGAGGGCATATATAATGTGGGGTGGTAATGGAAATTAGATGCCTATCATATAACGTGAAAGGCCTTAATTCACCAGGGAAAAGGTGGAAAATGGGTCAGGAATTACAGAGATTGGATATAGATATAGCTTTCCTGCAGGAAACACATCTAGTGCATGAGGAGGGTATTAAGTTGTCATCAAAAGGTCTCCCGGTATGGATAAATGGTGACTCCCCATCCAAAAGGGCAAAGGGAGTGGCCATCGGATTCTCAAAACGGATAAAATTCAATTAAATGGACAAGAGAGCGGACCCAGAGGGGCGATTTCTGTTCATAAAAATAAAAATGAATGAAAAAATGTATACACTGGTAAATATATATTGTCCAAATAGAGACCCGATGGGGTACTTTGCCTGAACCCTGAGTGGATTGGAGGAATTTAAAGAAGGGGAAGTGATCCTAGCGGGCGACCTAAATTTTTGCCTAGACCCAGCCTTGGATAGGTCAGCCGATTCCCAATGGGAAGATAAATGGGGATGTGTAAGAATTGGGAAGAAACTACAAACCCAGCAGTTGATTGATGTGTGGAGAGTGTTGCATCCCAAGGAGAGGGACTACACATTCTACTCACAGGTGCATGCAACCTATTCAAGGCTGGACTACTTTTTAGTTGATCATAGTCTATTAGACTCTGTGATAGCCTTAAAAATTGAGATTCAGACCCTGTCAGATCACGCGCCAGTAGTTATGACATTGGTGCTAAAAGGCCTTCAAAGGATCCCATACACCTGGCGGCTGAACGAATTTCTCTTAAAGAAAAGGCATATTGCTATAAGGGTACAAAGAGAGATTGAGGGGTTTTTCCACACTAATGAATCTGAGTTGGTCCCGGCGACAATTGTGTGGGAAACTTTCAAGGCCTACATTAGAGGGGTATTAATCTCAATTGGTACAGGGGAGAAGAGGGAAAGAGTGAGAAAGCAAGAGAGATTGATAGAACAAATTTATGAACTCGAACATACTCACAAAACTAGCAAGGAAGCGGGTAAAAAGGTACTAAGGGAACTGACAATAAAAAGGGAGGAGCTGAGAGACTTGTTAGAAACAGAAGCCCTCAAAAGAAAGCATAAAAACAGCAAGGATTTCCATATAAAGGGGAATAAAATAGGGAAACATCTAGCCACAACTATTAGGAAGAAAAGAGTGGAGAACTACATAGAGAGGGTAAAGAGTAAAAAGGGGGAAATGAGACACTCAACAAGAGAAATAGCGGAGAAATTCCGAAGCTATTTTTCTTCTCTCTATGCAGTGGAACAAAAAGAATAACAAGGGGGGAAGAAGGAACAAATGGTAAGAGAAATCTTAAAAGAGGCAGCCCTCCCCACTTTGTCACAAATAGATTCATTGGAACTGGAAAGACCAATTTCGGAAGAGGAGGTCTTTAGAGCATGGAAGCAATCCCCAGGGGGTAAGAGCCCTGGGCTGGACGGCTTCACAACAAACTTTTATAAAAAATTTAAGGAACTCCTGGTTCCAAGGCTATGCCAGATGTGGAACGGCCTTGGAGACCAGGAAATGATTCCCAAGGAAGGGAGAGACCGCACCCTATGCTCGAGCTATCGGCCGATTGTGTTATTAAATTAAGACACCAAATTATATGCGAAAGTATTGGCTCTCCGACTGAGGGAGAAAATGACATGCCTGGTTCATCCGGACCAGGTGGGATTTGTTCCCGGGAGAGAGAGAAGAGATAATGGGGTGCGGTAGCTCCTTGTACTTTAGGCACTTAAGGCAGGCAGATCCCCAGGTCTACTCCTGTCGATCGACGCAGAGAAGGCGTTCGACAGGGTAGACTGGGGATTTATGTTTAGCACACTAGAGGAAATGGGAATCGGGCCAGCAATGTTAAGAAGGATAAAAGTCCTATATAACCACCCTGCGGCCTTTGTAAGAGTGAACAACATGCCCTCTACTAGCTTCATTATGCAGAACGGCACCAGGCAGGGCTGTCCGTTGTCTCCACTCCTCTTCGTCCTGGCCCTGGAACCACTTCTTAATGTAATCAGAAGACACCCAGACATCAGTGGATGTGAAGTAGGGGAGGAGGAGCACAAATTGGCGGCATTTGCCGACGATATTCTTTTTTATATTTCAAAACCTAGAATATCAATCCCTAATATGTTAGCAACAATGAGGAGGTATAGTGAGCTATCAAACTTCAAAATTAATATAGAAAAATCTGAAGCTTTAAAGATTAACATAAATAAGCTGGAAGCCAATAGGTTAGCTGAGATATTTCATTTTCCATGGAGGGATAATATCAAGTACCTAGGAGTGAGGCTGACAGGCTCCAGGGGTGACCTGTATAAGATAAACTATATACCTCTCCTAAATGAAATAAGAACTGAAACAAAAAGAATAACTTATGGCCCTGCCTCTTGGATGGGGCGTATAAACATTGTAAAAATGGTGCTTGCACCTAAAGTGCTGTACAAAATGCAGATGCTTTCTATCCCAGTCCCTCGAGAATTTTTCAGGGTCCTGTCAGAGATAATTAATAGGTATGTATGGGGTAACAAGAAACCGAGAATTGCGCACGGGGTGTTAAGTAGAGAGAAAACACGGGGGGGTTAGCCCTCCCTCGATTTTAGAAATTATTATAGAGCAATTGTAATAGCACGGGCACTGGAGTGGGGTAAAAATAGCAACAATAAAAGATGGGTGAATTTAGAAATAGGGTTAAGTAAGACATGTCTAAACCATATGATTTGGAATCCACCACAGTATAGGAATTTAGGTAAAGAAACACATTATATTACGCACCATACACTTAAAGTTTGGGATCAGATTCACCAATTAAATAAGTGGGGCTATAATTCACCGTTAATTTATTTAAAAAATAACCCATTTTTTCCACCAGGAATGGGATTAATAGGAGGTAATTGGATTCTTGAGAAGGGAACACAAATATGGGATATAATAAGTAGAGGGAAACTTAAATCACTGGAAGAATTAAAAGCATTAAGGGAGACACTACTAATAAATGGGTGGAGGCACAGTTAATTAAAACACTTCATCAGAAGCCTCCCAGGTCCCTTAAGGGAGGAGGCGAACTACAGGGGATCAGAGAAGAATTAAAAGGGACAGTTTTGAAGGTGTATAAAATTCTGATGAATAGGGGCGGACAGGATACGCCCCCGTTCATCAGAAAATGGGAGGAGGATCTGGGATCTCAATGTGACTGGGAAATGGAAAAACGTATCCTGGAAGCCACGCATGGGACAGCAGTGGATATGAAAACAAGGGAAGGCAATTATAAGTGTATAGCCCGGTGGTATATGACCCCGGCCAGAATGAGTAAATTTTCGCCAGATAAACCCCCCAACTGTTGGAGAGAGTGCGGAGGTCTAGGTACAATGGCGCATATATGGTGGAATTGCCCCAAAATCAAACTGTACTGGCAAGAAGTGACAGGGTTGATAGAGAGGATAACAGGGAAGAATATTCGGTTGGACCCCTGGAGCTGCCTGTTTCATGGTCAGAAGAGGGGAAGAAGGGGTACAATTCCTCTTTGACGCCAATTCTACTAAATGCAGCTAAAAACGTTATCCCCAAGAAATGGCAAGAAACAGAACCCCCAAAGATTAAAGACTGGATCAAAAGATGAAATTTACAATCTAGAGAATATTGAGTGGAAGGAACATCTAGACGGAAGCCAAGAGAGAGGAAAAGGGAAGTCGAAACCTTGGGGGGCTTTTAAAAAAACAGAGAAATTTGTGGAAATAATGTTAAGATAGCTCAAGGGGAGCAAGGTAAGGTTATTAGAGACTGGTAGAGAAGATGCGAGTTTGCGGGGGCTAGGGGTGGGGGGTGTGGGGGGGAGGCTGGGGTGGGGAGGGGGTTCAGTGGGAGAGGTAACCCCAGAAAGTGGTTAGGGGGATATGGAGAGCTGTTGCTATGAAATATATAATAAGATCCTCTCTGCCGGAGGGGTTTTTTATTTATGTGTATGTAAGATATTTTCTATTTTGAAAAATAAATAAAGATTTATAAAAAAAAAAAAAGAATTAGAGCGGTTAGTATTGTTGGTTTGAAAATGTGTTATTCTCACCACTCTCATCCCCCCTTTTCTTCCCTCCTCATTACAAACTGGAGGAAGACATGCAGGGTTTAGAATGGTGCAGAATAAAACAGTGAACTAGCCTATGATACTTTTACCTTCTTATACACCTGTACACACACTTCCAGAAACTCTTTGGACCTGAAAAGATACTTATAAACAAAAGTTATTACTCTATCCTTCAAAGAATGGTAAACAATACAACATTTTGTGTACATTGGTAAATTGTCACTGACACTCCACAAAACCGACAATAACTAAACCCTCTGTAAATCTTACTTTCACGTTTTTTTTTTGTAACAAAAGCCAAAAACTGAAACTCCTGCAAAAAGACGGCTGAAGGGGTTCTTTTCCCTTCCACTGCAGCCACAAACAAAATGGAAAAAATTATAATACTGCGCTAACAATCAAAAAATGTGTAAGCTGTGACTAGAGTGTTATACAGCACAATCAGATAAGTAGTAGAAAAAGTAGCGCTAATAATGTGATGAAGGCAACAGATAAATGCCTTAAAACCTCATAGAGGAATATAAATACAAATATAAGCAATATTCAATGTGCAAAATTAATTATATACAAGTGGTAAAAAATGTTAAAAAACAAATCTTAAAGAGCGCACATAATGTCCATATAATCTGTGCACAATAATCAGTGATTAATTGAAGTCCATATACTGTGTATAGCAAAAACCAAAAACCAAAAAGAAGGACCAGAAAAAAGGACCAAAAAAGAAATATCCCCAAGTGACAAGTGAAAAAGACTCATGCTGCACTGAATGGGGTGCGTAGATGAAACCTCCACCTTCAAAAACTGCTGCCTCTTACCAGAGAACGTTGGTCCCTTAATTATAGGAGACCTCACTGGGCAGGTGGCTGTAACCGCAGCCCGGGATCTAAGAGACAGGCACTAGATGTCATCAGGTCCACAGGAACCCTCTCCACAGACCACGGCAGGATGGGTTGGGTGTGCCAGAGTGAAAAAGATAAAATTGCTCCACATAGCATAAAATCCTCACATTTATTGAGTAAAATAAAGCCAAAGATACACTTACAAACAGCAGTTGTAAATAGGCATAAACAGAAAGCCGGCTGGCTCCAGAAGAGCCTGTAACTTCCGGGTACTCGGATAGCGGTGTCGTCAGGACGTAGCTCCTCCTCCCCAGGAGGCACGGGGAATGCCACAGGGAAGTCCAGTCATGTCCCCGTGCGTCAGAGGGGGGCGGGGTCACCGGGTGGCCCCGCCCCCTGTTAATTAAGAATTATCAGAAGAGGAGAAGTGTCACACAGCGGGAGCCTCCCTCCATGCCAGCATGGATGCGGAGCGGCCCGAAAAGAAGATGAAGACAAGAAGATGAAGAGAAGAAGATGAAGAGAAGAAGATGAAGAGAAGAGTGGGAGCCTCCCTCCATGCCATGGATGCAGAGCGGCCCGAGGAGAAGAAGGGAAGAAGACGCCGCGGAGGAGATGCTGGATGAGAACACTGGAGGAAGAACCAGAAGTAGCAGAAGAACCAGAAGAAGAAGAAGATGAAGGAAGATAAAAGATAGAAGAAAGAAGAAAGAAGAAGCATTTAAATAAAGGAATTGTCAAAAACTGTCTCTTGTCATTTTTAACATTTTTGACAGTTTTTTAGTGAAATGGTAGGGGTACCCACCATTTCACACAGGGGGGAGGGCCAGGATCTGGGGGTCCCCTTGTTAAAGGGGGCTTCCAGATTCCGATAAGCCCCCAGCCTGCAGACCCCTACAACCAACGGCCAGGGTTGTGGGGATGAGGCCCTTGTCCTCATCAACATGGGGACAAGGTGTTTTGGGGGCTACCCCAAAGCACCCACCAAATGTTGAGGGCATGTGGCCTGGTATGGTTCAGGAGGGGGGGTACTCTCTCATCCCCCCTTTTTTCCTGCGGCCTGCCAGGTTGCGTGCTCGGATAAGGGTCTGGTATGGATATTTGGGGGGACCCCACACCATTTTTTTTTAAAATTTTGGCCGGGGTTCCCCTTAATATCCATACCAGACCTGAAGGGCCTGGTATGGAATTTAGGGGGACCCCCATGTCATTTTTTTTTATAAATTTGGTTCGGGGTTCCCCTGTGGGGAATTCCCATGCCGTTTTTATCAATTAAGTTCTATGTGTATTGTCGGACCGGCAATGCATTAATAGCCGCGAGTAGTTTTAAATGACTTTTTTTCCTTTAAAATGTCATTTTGCTGTCAAACTGTTCTAAACATGGGAAACAAGCGCCCCTTTACAGGCATACTATAGACACCCCCCAGGTATGAAATTTAAAGGGATATTACACTTTTATTGTTTCACTTTAAGCATCATTAAATATCACTGCTCCCGAAAAAAAGTCAGTTTTTAAAACTTTTTTTTGCATTGATACATGTCCCCTGGGGCAGGACCCAGGTCCCCAAACACTTTTTAT
The DNA here is from genome assembly GCA_037952925.1 of Lithobates clamitans. NCBI lineage: Eukaryota > Metazoa > Chordata > Amphibia > Anura > Ranidae > Lithobates > Lithobates clamitans. The sequence continues at coordinate 1,930,500 of JBBGZY010000324.1, read as the reverse complement.
GACAATACCATGTATATAAGCCTTTAAAATTAGCACTTTTGTCTTCTCCCATAGACTTTTAAAGGGTGTTCTGCGCCATTCGAATTTGCCGCTAACACCCCAAATTGTTCGCTGTTTGGCGAACTTGCGAACAGCCCATGTTCGAGACGAACACTCGAAGCTCATCCCTAAAATCAACCAATTTTTGGTCCAAGAAATCCTCCTCCTCCTGTTCCTGGATAGGGATGAGCTTCGAGTTTGAGTCGAACTCAGCTGAACAGCGAACAATTTGGGATGTTCGCGGCAAATTCGAAAGCTGCGGTACACCCTTTAAAAGTCTATAGGAGAAATCAAAAGTGCTCATTTTAAAGTCTTATATGCAAGTTATTGTCATAAAAAGTGTTTGGGGACCTGGGTCCTGCCCCAGGGGACATGGATCAATGCAAAAAAAAGTTTTAAAAGGGGCTGTTTTTTTGGGAGCAGTGATTTAATAATGCTTAAAGTGAAACAATAAAAGTGTAATATCCCTTTAAATTTCATACCTGGGGGTGTCTAAAGTATGCTCAGAATAAATTAAGATGAAAGCTATTGGCTACTGCCCCGTTTATAGTCCCAACATGCGTGTTTTACATCACTGTGTTCAGAACGATCACATTTTCCGACAACTTTGTGTGACCGTGTGTATGCAAGACAAGTTTGAGCCAACATCCGTCAGAAAAAATCCATGGATTTTGTTGTCGGAATGTCCGATCAATGTCCGACCGTGTGTACAGGGCATTAGCATTGTTGACCCCCTATATTAAGAGGCAGTACACATGCATGAGGCTTTTATTTTATTTTTATGGTTTGATTTGATTTGGTATATTTTCTATATTTTTTGGATGCATAAAATGCACTTTTTGGTTAAGTTCTATTGGCAGATAGCATGTCTAATATTATTTGTTTTCTTTTTTTAAAGAACAATAAAAAATGTGGAAAGTAATACTTGGCTATGTGTTTTACCTCAAATGACAGTTTGGGAGTAGGCAGTTACATTTTAAAAATACAATGTAAAATTAACAAGGGACACCAACATAGATGTATCTTTGATCTTAAAAGATAAAGGATAATGGTGTTGTGGTAACTTGCACCAAAAAATAAATAAATAAAAAATAACAAGCATAATAATATTATTCTTGATATATTGATTAGAAAAAAAAACCTTTGAAAATTTGTTTGCAATGACGTCATCAGTATCACCAGCAAAGCAGCTTTATTATTATCCCAATAAAGAACAAGAGAATGTGCGCTGCGTTTCAAGATTTCATCATTTGCCACGCCACAAATGTTAATTCTGCATTACGAACACTAGTTTACAGGACTGACCGCTTCTGGCTTGTCCTTGCTTCCGAGCATGCGTTTTTGTACTTTGAACTTTTGCCCAACGGACTTGTGTACACACGCTAGGAAAATACGACAACAGACATTTGTCCACGGAAAATTTTAAAGCCTGCCATCCAACATTTGCCCACGGAAAATCTGACAACAATTGTCCGATGGAGCGTACAAACAGTCGGATTTTCCACCAATATCACACATTTTTCCGCCTGTCATCACACATTTCCTGTCGGAAAATCTGATCGTGTGTACGCAGCTTTACTGCTAGATTTGAGAGAAGAAAACAGGTAGACTTTGTTAATACGGGCTTCAGGTTGTATAATAAAAGTGTGTACAGCAAATTTTTGAAAAATAATTGTAAAGCTTTTGGCAAGCTCCATGCAAACTTTTTAGAGCCTTTAAAACACCATTTAGCTCCAACTTAGTGAGATTAAAGACAGGAGAGCAAACTGTCTCATTATAATAGAATGCTAGCAGGCTTCTGTGGACTTCAGCACCACTTCAACCTAGTTGAAATCTGCTGGAGCCAGTTACCTGCTTGTTTAAAGTAACAGTCAGCTATACCTATAAGCGTTATGTTTCAACCTCTTGCCGACCAGCGCACGCCAATGTACATCAGCCGAATAGTGCTGGTAGGCAAAAAGGCATACAGGTACATCCCTTTTAAGAAGTGGTGTCGCGGGTGTGCACCTGCGGGTTCCGCGGACTTGATGTCCGCCGGGTGATAGCGATCATGTCACGAAGAGGAAGAACGGGGAGGTGCTTTTGTAAACAAAGCGTTTCCCCGTTCTGCCTAGTGACAGGACAGATATCACAGCTCTCTGTCATCGAGAGCAGTGATCGCTGTCCTGTGTGTTAAAAGCCCAGTCCCCTAACAGTTATAATCACTCCCTAGGACACACTTAACCCCCTCACTGCCCCTTAGTGGTTAACCCCTTCACTGCCAGTGTCATTTACACAGTAATCAATGCATTTTTTTTAGCATCAATCGCTGTATAAATGACAATGGTCCTAAATAGTATCAAAAATGTCCGATGTATCAGCCATAATGTCACAGTCCCAATAAAAATTTCAGATCGCTGCCATTACTAATAAAAAAATAAAAAAAAAAACAATATAAATGCCATAAGACTATCACCTATTTTGTAGATGCTATACATTTTGTGCAAACCAATCAATATACGCTTATTGCGATTTTTTTCTACCAAAATATATAGAAGAATACATAGTGGTCTAAATTGAGGAAAAAAATATTTTTTTTATATATTTTTGGGGGATATTTTTTATAGCATAAAGTAAAGAAATATTGTGTTTTTTTCAAAATTGTCGCTCTTTTTTTGTTTATAGTGCAAAAAATAAAAACCACAGAGGCGATCAAAAATCACCAAAAGAAAGCTCTATTTGTGGGAAAAAAAGGACATCAATCTTGTTTGGGTACAACGTCGCACAACCCCGCAATTGTCAGTTTAAGCAACGCAGTACCGAATCACAAAAAGTGCTCTGGTCAGGAAGGGGGTAAAATCCTCCGGGGCTGAAGTGATTAAGTGACACTAAACTCTCAAACAAGTACTTTCTATTGCCTTCAGCCTCCTCTAAATATTTAAATTCCTTTTTCTTTGCTGCTGTGAGCTGACATCCTGTTAAATGGTGGCTAAATTTGTTCACAATGGTCCCTCTGTATGTAGAAGCATAGCCACCCTCTCCTCCTTACTCCTGATATGGACTATGGCAGTGTTTCTCAACTCCAGTCCTCAAGGCGCACCAACAGGTCATGTTTTCAGGATTTCCACTATTTTGCACAGGTGATTTGATCAGTTTCATTGCCTTAGTAATTACCACAGCCGTTTCATCTGAGGGAAATCCTGAAAACATGACCTGTTGGTGCGCCTTGAGGACTGGAGTTGAGAAACACTGGACTATGGGATTTGTATGTGCATAGAGCAGTGCACATGATCACAATTAATGTGCACTGTTTATTCCAAACAAATGAAAGTGTGGGTGAAAAGGAGAGGTTTGGGAGCTCATGGAGGACATAACAAGGAGGCAGAAAAACACAATAGGAAATGATTTAACCCTTTCGTTGCCAGAGTCATTTTTGCCTTTTTTGCACACGTGTTTAAAAAATAATTTTAGGCCTGAAGATTACACAAAACCCGCAAATATTATTTATTTTCTGAAAGCAGATACCCTAGAGAATAAAATAGTGGTAGTTCCAATTTTTATGTCACATGATATTACCGCAAAGGTCTATCCACTACCTATATTTTTGGTAAAATATAAAATATGAGGTTGTACCAAGTAAATAGATACCCAACATGCCAAACCTTTAATTTTTGTGCGCCTATGAAATTGCGTCAAACTTCAGCACCATATATTTTCTATAGGCGACATTTCAAAAGCCCCCTTATAGGTATCAATTTAGTTTTATGGAGGATGTCTTGTGTTAGAATTATTGCTCTCCGGCGCGTGTAGCGGTGTATAAATCGTGAATCGCAATTGATGTGTTCACGCCTAGGCGCAACGACGCATGCATTTACCTTTGTGCGTGTGTATATATGGGGGCCTCAAAATTTTTGGGGGGGGATTTCATGTGCTTGGGAGCAAATTTTTTTTAGTGTGCTCCACTAAATGTTTTGCAATGCAGATCACATTGCAAAACATTAATTCCTGGCTGAGCTAGCCAGGGACACAGAGAGCTTGATCCCGAAGTGATGTCAGAGATGTTGCTTTCCGGGTCACAAGAAGAAGGGGAGAAGAGCAGGCATGTGTCCACACTTCTCCTTCCCCTCCAGCCGCTGGCACACGCAATGGAGTTCCTGGGCCCACCGATGGGCAAGCGGAGACCGGTAAGTATAGCAGGGAGCAGCGGCGGTGCTGCAGCGTCGGTACCAGGGGGGTGAGAGAGAGCGCACCAATGCCCCCCTCACTGTCAGGTCCATAGATGTTCAGACCTGGAAGCGAAAGGGTTAATGAAAAATAGATCACATGGCTATTAAGTGGTGGATATGTATGGATTATTTTTTGAGAATAAGGATATCATGTGGTGTCACTTTTAACATTTCCCTCAAAAATGAAGTTTTCTTTTAAGACTGGATTCATACCTATGCATTTTTAGTGCTTTTTGCATTTTGCATATTTGCACTACAGTCCATTTAACATGGTTTCCCTATGGAACATGTTCTGTAGTGCAAATCTGCAAAATGCAAAAAGCACTAAAAATACATAGATGTGAATCCAGTCTAAAAGCATCAACAATGCTGCTTGAAGTTTGCTTAATAGATTGCAAATCTTGTGTAAAGCTTGCTGTGCACAGTGCTCTTTCACATTCTATAGTCAGTATGTACAATAGGGATGATCTTCGAGTTTCGAGTCAAACTCATGTTCAACTCGAAGATAGGCCATATGCAAGTTCGCGAACAATTTGGGGTGTTCGCCGCAAATTCGAAAGCCGCGGAACACCCTTTAAAAGTCTATGGGAGAAATCAAAAGTGCTAATTTTAAAAGGCTTATATGCATGGTATTGTCATAAAAAGTGTTTGGGGACCTGGGTGCTGCCCCAGAGGACATGGATCAATGCAAAAAAAAGTTTTAAAAAGGGCCATTTTTTCGGGAGCAGTGATTTTAACAATGCTTAAAGTGAAACAATAAAAGTGTAATATTCCTTTAAATTTCGTACCTCGGGGGTGTCTATAGTATGCTTGTAAAGGGGCACATGTTTCCCGTGTTTAGAACAGTCAGACAGCAAAATGACATTTCAAAGGAAAAAAGTAATTTAAAAATACTTGCGGCTATATGACTTGTCAATACACATAAAAGTTGTCAGGTCACCTGTATCCAGGTGACAGATGCACCCCGTTGGGGTCAGGAGTGCACCGTTATGATAGTGGACCCTAAGGCTGACTGCTGCAGATGGAACTCGGGGTGGTTCAGGAAGGCAGGTCCCCTGGAGCACCAACACGGATCCCACAGTGAGTTTAGAGCATAGATTCCCCAGGGCGTGGAGTCTAAGAGCCAGTTGGTGTTCACCAGAGCCTCTAGTGGTGAGGATGGACTGGGCTGCAACTGGCTCCAGGTCGCGGCCCCCAGGGTCTCTCAGCTCACGCTCACGGTAGGCTATAGGAGGATGGAGAGGAAACAGCAGCCCAGGACAGCAAGGAATAGTAAGGAGGTAGCCAAATGTCGGGGCGACTAGCAGACAAGGACAACAGAGTACATACCAAGGTTCAGGGTCACAGGCAAACAGGGATGGTCGGGAACACGCCAAAGGTCAGGGTCACGAGCAGACAGGAATAGTTAAGAACAGGCCAAAGTCGGTAACAGGAATCAGATATAGGAAACACTGCAGGTACACACAGAGGTCTAACACACAATAGTTGATCAGCACTGCTGGCTTGCAGTGCACAGGTTAATATAGGGTTCACTGATAGGGCCTGGGGTGGGGCCATGCTTAGAGGAGAGGTTACAAAAGCAGTCAGGTGAGGGTCAGCTGGTCTCTAGAGATGAACACATGGAGACAGGTATGCTGATCAACAAACTCTATTGCATAACCATGACAGTACCCCCCTCTTAAGACCTCCCCCTCCCCCGCCTGTGCCCAGGCTTAAAGGGAAACTCCAGAGGGAAGCTCCTCAATAGACGAGGAGCAAAGACCTCAGATGCAGTGATCCAAGACCTCTCCTCAGGACCAAACCCTTTCCAATGTACGAGGTACTGAAGAATGCCTTTACGGAGCCGGGAATCCAAAACTTGAATAACCTCGTACTTTAGATTATCCTCAGAGGCCGGAACCGAGGTAAGGAGACGATGAAAGGACTTATTGAGGACTAAAGGCTTTTTAAAAATAAATAAGGGCACAAGAAGACCATCAGAAGTCTGAGCAGGGTCCCCCAGACCCTTAAAGATGTGCTGGACATCCAACACAGGACTATCAGACTGGGTAGAGGTCAGTGGATCCCTGAGGTCAGGTTGGTTAAAAGGTGACGTGTCACAAGAGTTAAGCTGGATAGCTGGAACACAAACAGAATGCAGAGAGCCCTGAACAAAAGATTGAAAACCCCACCTGGCCGAATGAGGCAGTCTATCCAAAGGATGGATTGAGCCTCTTAAACAGGTAGTAGCAGTAGGGTGAGGCCAGGTTACAGAAGGTCCAGAACAAGAAGCAGGAAGCTCACTGGGCATAGGCTGGACTGGTGCAGAGGCCGACTGAACAGCATTGCCAGGTGCAGCGACCACCAGAATTGCATCGCAGGGCGTAGCGACTGTGGAACTGGTGGACGAGTCAGCCTGGGTGTGTGTCCAAGGGGGTCCAGGAACAGGCAAAGGGAATTGGCCATGCAAACTGGAGTGACTGATTGGCTCAGGTTCACAGCTGGCTCCTCATCCAAAGTGCCACACGACCCAGAGAGTGCCTCAGGCCGACTATTGCAGGAGACATTCCAGAAATCGCTATACGCAGTGGGAAGAGCAGAAGATACTGGGATGATGGCAACAGGAGGATTCTCTTTTGGGGTAACCTTGAGTAGGAAAGAGGAGGAACAGGAGGAACCTCAAGTCAAGATCTGTCCAGCAGTCCAGTCAACATGTGGAGAATGGAGCCATAACCAAGGAAGACCTAATATGATAGGAGACGAAGCCTTAGGTAAGACAAGGAAGGATATCCACTCCTGGTGGAGTGTCCCTACCGACATCCTAACAGGGAGGGTCTGGAAGCAGATAGGGCCCCCTGGGAGAACAGTGCCATCAATCGCCAAGACCACCAATGGTGTTGTAAGGGGCAAAAGGGTAAGTCTCATGGAAGACGCAGTTTCCCAGTCCATGAAATTGCCAGCGGCTCCGGAATCCAGATGTGCCGAGACCAAACGAGAGGAAGCGCCGACATGAAGGAACACAGAAAGAAGAAGACGAGAAGGTGAAGATGATACTTCAGGGTCTAACACCTTCCAGATGTATTAGCCCCGATCGTTTTTCTGGACAAAGAGAACAAGTATCACGAAAATGACCTTTGACGCCACAGTAGAGACACAGGCCCAGAGTTCTGCGCCTAGTGCATTCTTCGAGAGATAACTTGGTCCAGCCCAGCTGCATAGGTTCCTCAGCAGGCAGGAGGTGCTCCTCGGAATGAAGAGAAGGGACATGGAGCTCAGGCTGCCTAAAGAACGGGGAGTGCTAGCGTCTTTTTTCCAGGGCCCTCTCCTGAAAGCGAATATCGATCTGGTTACACAAGGTGATGACACCATCCAGATCAGCAGGGAGAGATCTTCCTGCCAATTCATCCTTCACTCTATCAGAGAGACCATGTAAAAAGGTTGCAACTAGGGCGTCATTATTCAAACTCAGCTCAGCAGTCAAAGTACGAAAATGAAGAGCATACTGTCCTACAGAAGCGGACTCTTGATGGAGACGTAAAAGGGCGCTGGCCGCTGAGGAGACACGACCCGGTTCCTTGAAGATATTCCAAAATAGTTTCAAGAAATCAGACAGGCTAGAAACCACTGGATCATTTAGATCCCACAGGGGCGCAGCCCAAGCTAAAACTTCGCCGGACAGGAGGGATAAAATTAGGCTACCTTTGCCCGATCGGACAGGAAGTTTTGGGGCTGAAGCTCAAAATGAATTGTGCACTGGTTAAGGAACCCCCTGCAGGCCTTGGAGTCCCCAGAGAAACGGGCCGGAGCTGGCAGATGTAATGACTGTGTGGCTGCGACTGATGCGATAGGTGCAGCAGCAGATAGCGGTTGAGGTTGTTGAACCGGGGATCCTAATGAGGCCTAAACCTGTTCAAAACGGGATGCCAAATCCTGAAGGAATCGCATCACCTGGGTCTGATGCGATTCCTGGGTCTCAAGTCTGCGAACTAAGCCCTGCAACGGAACATCTGCGGGTAGCGGCACATCAGCCGGGTCCATGGCTGATCAAACTGTCAGGTCACCTGTATCCAGGTGACAGATGCACCCCGTTGGGGTCAGGATTGCACCGCTATGATAGTGGACCCTAAGGCTGACTGCTGCAGATGGAACTCAGGGTGGTTCAGGAAGGCAGGCACCAACACGGATCCCACAGTGAGTTTAGAGCATAGATTCCCCAGGGCGTGGAGTCTAAGAGCCAGTTGGTGTTCACCAGAGCCTCTAGTGGTGAGGATGGACTGGGCTGCAACTGGCTCCAGGTCGCGGCCCCCAGGGTCTACCAGCTCACGCTCATGGTAGGCTATAGGAGGATGGGGAGGAAACAGCAGCCCAGGACAGCAAGGAATAGTAAGGAGGTAGCCAAATGTCGGGGTGACTAGCAGACAAGAACAACAGAGTACACACCAAGGTTCAGGGTCACAGGCAAACAGGGATGGTCGGGAACATGCCAACGGTCAGGGTCACGAGCAGACAGGAATAGGAACAGGCCAAAGTCGGTAACAGGAATGAGATATAGGAAACACAGCAAGTACACACAGAGGCTAACACACAATGGTTGATCAGCACTGCTGGCTTGCAGTGCACAGGTTAATATAGGGTTCCCTGATAGGGCCTGAGGTGGGGCCATGCTTAGAGGAGAGGTTACAAAAGCAGTCAGGTGAGGGTCAGCTGGTCTCTAGAGATGAACACATGGAGACAGGTATGCTGATCGACAAACTCTATTGCATAACCATGACAAAAGTTCATTGATAAAAACGGCATGGGATTTCCCCACGGGGGAACCCCGAACCAAAATTTTAAAAAAATGGCGTGGGGGTCCCCCTAAATTCCATACCAGGCCCTTCAGGTCTGGTATGGATATTAAGGGGAACCCTGCACCAAAATTAAAAAAAAAAGGCGTGGGGTCCCCCTCAAAATCCATACCAGTCCCTTCAGGTCTGGTATGGATTTTAAGGGGAACCCCACGCCAAAATAAAAAAAATGGCATGGGGTCCCCCCAAAAATACACACCAGACCCTTATCCAAGCACGCAACCTGGCAGGCCGCAGGAAAAGAGGGGGGCAAGAGAGCGCCCCCCCTCCTAAACCGTACCAGGCCACATGCCCTCAACATTGGGAGGGTGCTTTGGGGTCCCCCCCAAAGCACCTTGTCCCCATGTTGATGAGGAAAAGGGCCTCACCCCACAACCCTTGCCCGGTGGTTCTGGGGGTCTGCAGGCAGGGGGCTTATTGGAATCTGGAAGCCCCCTTTAATAAGGGGACCCCCAGATCCCGCCCCCCCTGTGTGAAATGGTAAGGGGGTACAAAAGTACCCCTACCATTTCACAAAAAAGTGTAAAAAATTTTAAAAATGACAAGAGACAGATTTTGACAATTCCTTTATTTAAATGCTTCTTCTTTCCATCTTCTATCTTCTATCTTCCTTCGGTTTCTTCCTCCATCTTCTTCTTCTTCTTCCTCCGATCCTCTGCTTCTTGCTCTGGTGTTCTCGTCCAGCATCTTCCTCCGCGGCATCTTCTTCCCTTCCTTATTCTTGGGCCGCTCTGCATCCATGATGAGAGGCTCCAGCTGTGTGACGCTTCTTGTCTTCTGACGGTTCTTAAATAACGGAGGGTGGGGTCACCCGGTGACCCCGCCCCCCTCTGATGCATGGGGACTTGACGGAGGCTTCCCTGTCCGCCCCCTCTGACATCACAGGGAAAGCCTCAGGGAAGTCCCCATGCATCAGAGGGAGGTGGGGTGACCGGGTGGTGACCTTCCATTAATTAAGAACCGTCAGAAGACGAGAAGCATCACACAGTGGGAGCCTCCCATCATGGATGCGGAGCAGCCCGAGAACGAAGAAGGGAAGAAGACGCCGTGGAGGAAGATCCTGGACGAGAACACCGGAGCAAGAAGCAGAGGATCGGAGGAAGAAGAAGAAGAAGATGGAGGAAGAAACTGAAGGAAGATGGAAGATAGAAGATGGAAAGAAGAAGCATTTAAATAAAGAAATTGTCAAAAACTGTCTCTTGTCATTTTTAAAATTTTGTACACTTTTTTGTGAAATGGTAGGGGTATTTTTTGTATCCCCTTACCATTTCACACAGGGGGGGCTGGGATCTGGGGGTCCTCTTGTTAAAGAGGGCTTCCAGATTCCGATAAGCCTCCCACCCCCACACAAGCAAGGGTTGTGGGGATGAGACCCTTGTCTCCATCAACATGGGGACAAGGTGCTTTGGGGGGACCCCAATGCACCCTCCCAATGTTGAGGGCATGTGGCCTGGTATGGTCCAGGAGGGGGGCGCTTTCTCAACCCCCCTCTGTTTCTGCAGCCTGCCAGGTTGCGTGCTCGGATAAGGGTCTGGTATGGATTTTTGGGGGGACCCCACGCCATTTTTAAAAAAAATTTTGGCGTGGTGTTCCCTTTAAAATCTATACCAGACCTGCTGGGTCTGGTATGGATTTTGAGGGGGACCCCCATGCCTTTTTTTTTTAAATTTTGGCCGGGGTTCCCCTTAATATCCATATTAGACCTGAAGGGCCTGGTATGGAGTTTAGGGGGACCCCACACCATTTTTTTTTTAAATTTTGGTTCGGGGTTCCCCTGTGGGGAAATTCCATGCCGTTTTTATCGTTGAGCTTTTATGTGTATTGTCGGACCGACAATTCATATAGCCACGAGTACTTTTAAATAACTTTTTTTCCTTTGAAATGTAATTTTGCTGTCAGACCTTTTCTAAACACGGGAAACATACGCCCCTTTACAGGCATACTATAGACACCCCCCAGGTACGAAATTTAAAGGGATATTACACTTTTATTGTTTCACTTTAAGCATTATTAAAATCACTGCTCCCGAAAAAACGGCCGTTTTTAAAACTTTTTTTGCATTTACCCATGTCCCCTGGGGCAGGACCCAGGTCTCCAAACACTTTTTATGACAATAACTTGCATATAAGCCTTTAAAATTAGCACTTTTGATTATTCATGTTCGAATCCCATAGACTTTAACGGTGTTCGCGTGTTCGAACAAATTTTTTGCCTGTTCGCATGTTCTGGTGCGAATCGAACAGGGGGGTGTTTGGCTCATCCCTGATGTACAATTCATAAGACAACATTGTACAGCACTACTACAAAGCAAGAAACATAACCTACATGTTTAAAGAACAAATATAGCTGCCTAAAATGACATGTATCTCAAACTACGCATATAAAGAAGGTTTTTCAAACACTGATTCGATTTTTTGCATGAAGCATACCCCTTTCATGTATAATTAAGCATGAAAAACTTTAAAAGACAGTTGTTTGGTAAAAAAATGTATTGATATAAATCAATCATAAATTAAATTTATAGCTGTAACAAATCTTTGTTACTATGTTGTTGGTGTGCGAAGGTCCCTGTGTTTCATTGGTGAATTGATCCCTAAATATACTCTAAAAAAAACACCACTGGTAATTTTTTTTTCGCACAAAGTTGTAATCCAATCACATTTTAAAGCATAGAAAAAAAGAAAAGAAACTGCGCTAAGATAAGTGTGAACACAAAATTAACTGTAAAAGATGGAAGCAGTGTTTGCGATTCTCCTGTGTAACATCAAACAGTGAAAAGTATGGGAAAAATATAGAACCGTGCTAAATCTGACCACATCCAAATTAACTAAAACACAGTGCTGTGTAACCCCAGAATTAAGTGATAAACCTAAACAAATAAGTATATATCCATGGTTAGTATAATCATACGGTGCAAAAATAAAATTAGAAGCAGTATGAAAAACCCAATTTAAATAAAATTTCTAAATGAGGACCCAATAAGAGAAATTAAATATTGGGAACTAGTGTGCAAACAAAAAAGTATTATGCCCTGTACACATGGTCGGACATTGATCGGACAGTGGGGCAGTAGCCAATAGCTTTCGTCTCTTAAACAAGGTCCTATCACACATTTTCCATCGGAAAATCCGACCATGTGTACAGGGCATTAATGTAGCAAACAGTGAGATGTGACATCCACCGGTGCCAAATCAAAAATAAAGTCCATCCATAAATAACAAAACTGTGTTGAATCCACCACCACTTTAGAAGGAATCACTTTTTACCAGATAACCATGATCCCCCATAACAGAGGATCAAGGAAAGCATGTAGTATGTAGTGTAGATACAGATTGCACCTGGGTACATCAGATTCACCTATTAACTTCCAGGTGTTCTCATCAAGAATCAAGCCCGTGAATTGAAACTCATGGCATGTAAAAGATGTACAGTAAAAGGCTCCAATAGTGTAAAAACCTTAGGTTTATTGGAATATTAAAACAAAGTAAAGCACTTACAATTTCACGAGAGAAGGACAGATCATCACTCTTAGCAGAGAGACAGCCTTAATATGGTTGATAATCAAATATCTTTGCCGTTCATTACCACTCTCTCAGTGCAACATTGCAGCGTCAAGAAAGTGATCCAAAAACATTGGCATATATTAGCCAATGATCGAGTTCTCTGCACCATATTACCGGAAACACTGTGTATTGTCTTTAAGGGAGTTTCCTCCTTACATAGTAGGATCGCCCCGAGTGTCCAGGTCCCACCAAAAGAAAACAGATTTTTTTTCCAGAACCTGACGGGCTACTACAGATGAAAAAATTGCCAAGTGTGTACCCTTAATAAATGTAAGGAGAGGAAAATCTGCAATTTTGTGTCTACTAGTACCTCACGTTCATATGAAGTGGAACCATTCTTCTGAAGGCGTGGTCTACCTCATACAGTGCCTTGCGGCTCACAGTATGTAGGGAGGACTAAAAGGGCTCTTCAGGTCAGACTGAATGAGCATATTGGCAATATTAGATGGGGCTTTGACAAACACCCAGTATCTAGACATTATGATCAAGCCCACAACAGAGATCCCTCCAATACGTTGCATATGGGAATAGATAAATATAAACCACATTGGAGAGGGAGCTCGTTAGTCAGAGAGATCTCTAAATGTGAAACGGCCTGGATACATAGATTAAACACCTATGTTCTTTTAAAGTTGCTTTTATTAATAACTCTTGATATCTATACATTTATTTTGGTTTTATAGTACTGTCAGATTTTAAATTTAGCTGGAACCTAGGTTTGGTTTATTCAATGTGACTTTATGAATATTATGTGAAGGAACCAACGCGACTGTATGAATATCATATGAAGGATCATGTTCCCTTGGGCTCATATATGTCTATTATGGGAGGTTTGAGGGTTGCATTGTATGTTGGCTGACTGTATGATTTCATTATGGAGCCCATTGGCAGCCTCTCATTCTGAGTCTCTATTAGGGATGAGCTTCGAGTTCGAGTCGAACTCATGTTCTACTCGAACATTGGCTGTTCGCAAGTTCGCCGAACAGCGAACAATTTGGGGTGTTCGCGGCAAATTCGAATGCCGCGGAACACCCTTTAAAAGTCTATGGGAGAAATCAAAAGTGCTCATTTTAAAGGCTTATATGCAAGTTATTGTCATAAAAAGTGTTTGGGGACCTGGGTCCTGCCCCAGGGGACATGGATCAATGCAAAAAAAAGTTTTAAAAACGGACGTTTTTTCAGGAGCAGTGATTGTATTAATGCTTAAAGTCAAACAATAAAAGTGTAATATCCCTTTAAATTTCGTACCTGGGGGGTGTCTATAGTATGCCTGTAAAGGGGCGCATGTTTCCTGTGTTTAGAACAGTCTGACAGCAAAATGACATTTTGAAGAAAAAAACACATTTAAAACTACCCGCGGCTATTGCATTGCCGACAATACACATAGAAGTTCATTGATAAAAACGGCATGGGAATTCCCCACAGGGCAACCCCGAACCAAAATTAAAAAAAAAAAAAATGATGTGGGGGTCCCCCTAAATTCCATACAAGGCCCTTCAGGTCTGGTATGGATATTAAGGGGAACCCCAGCCAAAATTTTTAAAAAAAATTGACGTGGGGTTCCCCCTAAATTCCATACCAGACCCTTCAGGTCTGGTATGGATTTTAAGGGGAACCCCGCGCCAAAAAAAAAAAAAAAAAACGGCGTGGGGTCCCCCCAAAAATCCATACCAGACCCTTATCCGAGCACGCAACCTGGCAGGCCGCAGGAAAAGAGGGGGGGACGAGAGTGCGCCCCCCCCCTCCTGAACTGTACCAGGCCACATGCCCTCAACATTGGGAGGGTGCTTTGGGGTAGCCCCCCAAAACACCTTGTCCCCATGTTGATGAAGACAAGGGCCTCATCCCCACAACCCTGGCCGGTGGTTGTGGGGGTCTGCGGGCGGGGGGTTAACGGAATCTGGAAGCCCCCTTTAACAAGGGGACCCCCAGATCCTGGCCCCCCCCTGTGTGAAATGGTAAGGGGGTACTTACCCCTACCATTTCACTAAAAAACTGTCAAAAATGTTAAAAATGACAAGAAACAGTTTTTGACAATTCCTTTATTTAAATACTTCTTCTTTCTTCTATCTTCCTTCATCTTCTGGTTCTTCTGGCCCTTCTGGTTCTTCCTCCGGCGTTCTCGTCCAGCATCTCCTCCGCGGCGTCTTCTATCTTCTTCTCCTCGGGCCGCTCCGCACCCATGGCATGAGGGGGGAGGCTCCCGCTCTTCTCTTCATCTTCTTCATCTTCTTCATCTCTTCTTCCTTCTTCTCTTCTTCATTTCTTCTCCGGGCCGCTCCGCACCCATGCTGGCATGGTGGGAGGCTCCCGCTGTGTGACGGCGTCTCTTCGTCTGACGGTTCTTAAATAACGGGGGGCGGGGCCATCCGGTGACCCCGCCCCCCTCTGACGCACGGTGACTTGACGGGACTTCCCTGTGACATCACGGGGAATGCCACAGGGAAGTCCCGTCATGGCCCGTGTGTCAGAGGGGGGCGGGGTCACCGGGTGGCCCCGCCCCCCGTTATTTAAGAACCGTCAGACGAAGAGACGCCGTCACACAGCGGGAGCCTCCCACCATGCCAGCATGGCTGCGGAGCGGCCCGGAGAAGAAATGAAGAAGAGAAGAAGGAAGAAGAGAAGAAGAAGAAGAAGATGAAGAAGAAGATGAAGAAGAGAAGAAGATGAAGAGAAGAGCGGGAGCCTCCCCCCCATGCCATGGGTGCGGAGCGGCCCGAGGAGAAGAAGATAGAAGACGCCGCGGAGGAGATGCTGGACGAGAACGCCGGAGGAAGAACCAAAAGAGCCAGAAGAACCAGAAGAAGATGAAGGAAGAAAGAAGAAGCATTTAAATAAAGGAATTGTCAAAAACTGTCTCTTGTAATTTTTAACATTTTTGACAGTTTTTTAGTGAAATGGTAGGGGTAAGTACCCCCTTACCATTTCACACAGGGGGGGGCCGGGATCTGGGGGTCCCCTTGTTAAAGGGGGCTTCCAGATTCCGATAAGCCCCCCGCCCGCAGACCCCCACAACCACCGGCCAGGGTTGTGGGGATGAGGCCCTTGTCTTCATCAACATGGGGACAAGGTGTTTTGGGGGGCTACCCCAAAGCACCCTCCCAATGTTGAGGGCATGTGGCCTGGTACAGTTCAGGAGGGGGGGGGGCGCACTCTCGTCCCCCCCTCTTTTCCTGCGGCCTGCCAGGTTGCGTGCTCGGATAAGGGTCTGGTATGGATTTTTGGGGGGACCCCACGCCGTTTTTTTTTTTTTTTTTTTGGCGCGGGGTTCCCCTTAAAATCCATACCAGACCTGAAGGGTCTGGTATGGAATTTAGGGGGAACCCCACGTCAATTTTTTTTTTAAATTTTGGCTGGGGTTCCCCTTAATATCCATACCAGACCTGAAGGGCCTTGTATGGAATTTAGGGGGACTCCCACATCATTTTTTTTTTTTAATTTTGGTTCGGGGTTGCCCTGTGGGGAATTCCCATGCCGTTTTTATCAATGAACTTCTATGTGTATTGTCGGCAATGCAATAGCCGCGGTAGTTTTAAATGTGTTTTTTCCTTCAAAATGTCATTTTGCTGTCAGACTGTTCTAAACACGGGAAACATGCGCCCCTTTACAGGCATACTATAGACACCCCCCAGGTATGAAATTTAAAGGGATATTACACTTTTATTGTTTGACTTTAAGCATTATTAAAATCACTGCTCCTGAAAAAACGGCCGTTTTTTAAACTTTTTTTTGCATTGATTCATGTCCCCTGGGGCAGGACCCAGGTCCCCAAACACTTTTAATGACAATAACTTGCATATTAGCCTTTAAAATTAGCACTTTTAAATATTCATGTTCGTGTCCCATAGACTTTAACGGTGTTCGCGTGTTCGAACGAATTTTTTTCCTGTTCGCATGTTCTGGTGCGAACCGAACAGGGGGGTGTTCGGCTCATCCCTAGTCTCTATCTGTTGGGGACTACCAATGCCTCTTAAAGCTTTACCCTTATCCTTTCCTTATACTAATTTTTCTTTTTAGCATATATTTCATTTTTTATCTTAGTTCATTTTGATTTTACAAGTTTAATGCCTTTGATTTAATAGGTTCCATTAGCAGAGACCATAACCCTCTTTTGGCTGTATAGGTCGGATTGGCATTTATCTTTCCATTAAATATTATATAGTATTTTTGGACAATTCAACATGCCATTGAGATTATTGGCCCATTTTATTTGTCCTATTTGTCTAAGTTCCTAATGCATGGGTTCATCTTCCCCTGCGTTTTATTTATTTTTTATTTTTATTTCTCTATTTTCTATAGTGTATAATTTTTCTTTTTCTTTTTATCCCATATTTAGTTTATTTACCCATATTTAAATATTTGAATACCATTCTACATTTTGCCCACTAGTTGTCACTTTGCTTAAGAGCTGAGTATGTCACCGTTGTGGACATTTGATCTACTTCCGCTACATTTTCCCCTGCGTTTTATTTATTTTTTATTTTTATTTCTCTATTTTCTATAGTGTATAATTTTACTTTTTATTTTTATCCCATATTTAGTTTATTTACCCATATTTAAATATTTGAGTGCCATTCCACATTTTGCCCACTAGGTGTCACTTTGCTTAAGAGCTGAGTATGTCACCGTTGTGGACATTTGATCTACTTCCGCTACATATATTTATGAAGAGGGAATTTATTAGGGATTTTTTTTATCCGGATCATTATAGTCCAGCTACATGATGGGTGTTTAGTAGGGATGAGCTTCGAGTTCGAGTCGGACTCATGTTCGACTCGAACATTGGCTGTTCGCAAGTTCGCCGAACAGCGAACAATTTGGGGTGTTCGCGGCAAATTCGAATGCCGGCGGAACATCCTTTAAAAGTCTATGGGAGAAATCAAAAGTGCTAATTTTAAAGGCTAATATGCAAGTTATTGTCATAAAAAGTGTTTGGGGACCTGGGTCCTGCCCCAGGGGACATGGATCAATGCAAAAAAATTTTTTAAAAACGGCCGTTTTTTCAGGAGCAGTGATTTTAATAATGCTTAAAGTCAAACAATAAAAGTGTAATATCCCTTTAAATTTCGTACCTGGGGGGTGTCTATAGTATGCCTGTAAAGGGGCGCATGTTTCCTGTGTTTAGAACAGTCTGACAGCAAAATGACATTTTGAAGGAAAAAACTCATTTAAAACTACCGCCGCTATTGCATTGCTGACAATACACATAGAAGTTCATTGATAAAAACGGCATGGGAATTCCCCAAAGGGGAACCCCGAACCAAAAAAAAAAAAAAAAAAAAGACGTAGGAGTCCCCCTAAATTCCATACCAGGCCCTTCAGGTCTGATATGGATATTAAGGGGAACCCCGGCCAAAATTTAAAAAAAAAAATGACGTGGGGTTCCCCCTAAATTCCATACCAGACCCTTCAGGTCTGGTATGGATTTTAAGGGGAACCCCGCGCCAAAAAAAACCCCAACAAAACGGCATGGGGTCCCCCCAAAAATCCATACCAGACCCTTATCCGAGCACGCAACCTGGCAGGCCGCAGGAAAAGAGGGGGGGACGAGAGTGTGGCCCCCCCCTCCTGAACCGTACCAGGCCACATGCCCTCAACATTGGGAGGGTGCTTTGGGGTAGCCCCCCAAAACACCTTGTCCCCATGTTAATGAGGACAAGGGCCTCATCCCCACAACCCTGGCCGGTGGTTGTGGGGGTCTGCGGGCGGGGGGCTTATCGGAATCTGGAAGCCCCCTTTAACAAGGGGACCCCCAGATCCCGGCCCCCCCCTGTGTGAAATGGTAAGGGGGTACAAAAGTACCCCTACCATTTCACTAAAAAACTGTCAAAAATGTTAAAAATGACAAGAGACAGTTTTTGACAATTCCTTTATTTAAATACTTCTTCTTTCTTCTATCTTCCTTCATCTTCTGGTTCTTCTGGTTCTTCTGGTTCTTCCTCTGGCGTTCTCGTCCAGCATCTCCTCCGCGGCGTCTTCTATCTTCTTCTCCTCGGGCCGCTCCGCACCCATGGCATGGGGGGAGGCTCCCGCTCTTCTCTTCATCTTCTTCATCTTCTTCTCTTCTTCTTTTCTTCTCTTCTTCTCTTCTTCTCTTCTTCATTTTCTTCTCCGGGCCGCTCAGCACCCATGCTGGCATGGAGGGAGGCTCCCGCTGTGTGACGGCGCTCCTCGTCTGACAGTTCTTAAATAACGGGGGCGGGGCCACCCGGTGACCCCGCCCCCCTCTGACGCACGGTGACTTGACGGGACTTCCCTGTGACGTCACGGGGAATGCCACAGGGAAGTCCCGTCATGTCCCGTGCTTCAGAGGGGGGCGGGGTCACCGGGTGGCCCCGCCCCCGTTATTTAAGAACTGTCAGACGAGGAGCGCCATCACACAGCGGGAGCCTCCCTCCATGCCAGCATGGGTGCGGAGCGGCCCGGAGAAGAAAATGAAGAAGAGAAGAAGAGAAGAAGAGAAGAAGAGAAGAAAAGAAGAAGAGAAGAAGATGAAGAAGATGAAGAGAAGAGCGGGAGCCTCCCCCCATGCCATGGGTGCGGAGCGGCCCGAGGAGAAGAAGATAGAAGACGCCGCGGAGGAGATGCTGGACGAGAACGCCGGAGGAAGAACCAGAAGAGCCAGAAGAACCAGAAGAACCAGAAGATGAAGGAAGATAGAAGAAAGAAGAAGTATTTAAATAAAGGAATTGTCAAAAACTGTCTCTTGTCATTTTTAACATTTTTGACAGTTTTTTAGTGAAATGGTAGGGGTACTTTTGTACCCCCTTACCATTTCACACAGGGGGGGGCCGGGATCTGGGGGTCCCCTTGTTAAAGGGGGCTTCCAGATTCCGATAAGCCCCCCGCCCGCAGACCCCCACAACCACCGGCCAGGGTTGTGGGGATGAGGCCCTTGTCCTCATCAACATGGGGACAAGGTGTTTTGGGGGGCTACCCCAAAGCACCCTCCCAATGTTGAGGGCATGTGGCCTGGTACGGTTCAGGAGGGGGGGGGCCGCACTCTCGTCCCCCCCTCTTTTCCTGCGGCCTGCCAGGTTGCGTGCTCGGATAAGGGTCTGGTATGGATTTTTGGGGGGACCCCACGCCGTTTTTTTTTTTTTTTTTGGCGCAGGGTTCCCCTTAAAATCCATACCAGACCTGAAGGGTCTGGTATGGAATTTAAGGGGAACCCACGTCATTTTTTTTTTTTAATTTTGGCCGGGGTTCCCCTTAATATCCATATCAGACCTGAAGGGCCTGGTATGGAATTTAGGGGGACTCCTACGTCTTTTTTTTTTTATAATTTTGGTTCGGGGTTCCCCTTTGGGGAATTCCCATGCCGTTTTTATCAATAAACTTCTATGTGTATTGTCGGCAATGCAATAGCCGCGGTAGTTTTAAATGAGTTTTTTCCTTCAAAATGTCATTTTGCTGTCAGACTGTTCTAAACACAGGAAACATGCGCCCCTTTACAGGCATACTATAGACACCCCCCAGGTACGAAATTTAAAGGGATATTACACTTTTATTGTTTGACTTTAAGCATTATTAAAATCACTGCTCCTGAAAAAACGGCCGTTTTTAAAATTTTTTTTTGCATTGATCCATGTCCCCTGGGGCAGGACCCAGGTCCCCAAACACTTTTTATGACAATAACTTGCATATTAGCCTTTAAAATTAGCACTTTTGATTATTCATGTTCGTGTCCCATAGACTTTAACGGTGTTCGCGTGTTCGAACAAACTTTTTTCCTGTTCGCATGTTCTGGTGCGAACCGAACAGGGGGGTGTTCGGCTCATCCCTAGTGTTTAGTGATAATTGAGGGGTTTTTAGGTGTCGTTTTTGTTTTTATCCTTTCAATCCTCCCACGTTATTGCATATGTGTGGAGAGTTATCCTGATCCAACCCTTTCATTTTGCTGCCGCTCTCACAAGCTTTAATGTGTTTGTGCAAGTCTGTTAGCAGACTGCAGCTCAGAAGGAGGCTTGGTTGTGTTACAAAGGGAGCGAATAAAGGGAGGTGATGCAGCGTGCTGCCCATGGCCCTGGATGACGTAATTTTCTTACAAAATGCGTAGGACGGAGCGACGCATTGATGTCACCTCGTGTTGTTGTTTAAGCATCCAGAAGGACGGGTCTGTTCTGAACGTGCACCGGCCAGCACTTCGGACTTCAGGCATGCGGACTGCATTCCCATTTGATGCAATATTGTAAGTGCTTTACTTTGTTTTAATATTCCAATAAACCTAAGGTTTTTACACTATTGGAACCTTTTACATCTTTTACATACCATGAGTATCAATTCACAGGCTTGATTATCAATGAGAACACCTGGAAGTTAATAGGTGAATCTGATGTACCCATGTGCTAGCTGTATCTACACTACATACTACATGCTTTCCTTGATCCTCTGTAATGGGGGATCATGGCTATCTAGTAAGAAGTGATTCCTTATAAAGTGGTGGTGGATTCAACACAGTTTTGTTTCGTTCATCAGAGATTCAAGACTTTATTTATGGATGGACTTTATTTTTGATTTGGCACGGGTGGATGTCACATCTCACTACTGCTACATTAAGACTTTTTTTGTTTGCACACTAGTTCCCAATATTTAATTTCTCTTATTGGGTCCTCATTTAGAAATGCTATTTATATTGAGTTTTTCATACTGCTTCTAATATCATTTTTTGCACCGTATGATTATACTAACCATGGCTATATACTTATTTGTTTAGGTTTATCACTTAATTCTGGGTTTACACAGCACTGTGTATTAGTTCATTTGGATGTGGTCAGATTTAGCGTGGTTCTATATTTTCCCCACATTTTAAAGCAAGAAAATTCAAACCCCCACACCGCTCTCCTACTATTGCAGGTGTATGTGAAGAATAATCAAACTCACAGGGCAGCTGCTGTAATAAACAACCTGTAACAATGTATATAATAATAGAACAAAACTTAACAGTTCTACCAAGCAGCACAAAACCAAATAGTGCTTTGTTTGAATCTACATTATAAAAATGAATAATATCCAAAGATTATGTATCTAATGAAATCTCCTACATTAAAATGCTGAAGTGCACCAAGCCATTTTTTGCGATACGGTACTGCATTACCTTAACTGACAATTGCGCAGTCATGCAACGCTGTACCCAAATAAAATAGATTTTATCTCACAAATCGAGCTTTCTTTTGGTGGTATGTGATCACCTCTGCAGTTTTTATTTTTCGCGTTATAAACAACAAAAGAGCTACAGATTTGAAGAAAAAAACTATATTTTTCACTTTCTGCTAAAAAAGAAAAAATCCAATAAAAAATAAAATAAAATATAATTTCTTCATCAATTTAGGTAGGCCAATATGTATTCTGCTACATATTTTTGGTAAAAAAGAAAATAAATAAATAAGCGTATATTGATTGGTTTGCGCAAAAGTTATTGCATCTACAAACTTTTTAGAAAGATTTATGGAATTTTTATTTTTTTATTTTTGTTACTAGTAATGGCGGCAATCAGCGTTTTTTTAGCAGGACTGTGACATTGCGGCAGACAAATCTGACACTAAGTGACACTTTTTGGGTAGAAGTGACACTAATCAGTGCTAAAAAATGCACTGTCACTGTACTAATGACAGCAGACTCCAGCCTGGCCTCGCTTGATGTTCTCCACTTGGTGAATGTGTGGGTTCAAACCCTAAGGAAGACTCATCACATAATACGTTTACAAACAAGTTAATCAAAACTAAAATCAAAAAATCTTTTTTTTTTTTGATGAATTTTTTTGATGAATATTATTTTTTAATGAACAATTTTTCTTTGGAACAAGTTTCTTTTGGTTTGATCAATTTGGTTTCACATTATGTTATCTTCGTTTAATCACATGGTGGTAATTTTTGTGTTTGTTTACAATACTTAACTTTATTGATTCACATGAGACAGTGCATCTCTTTTATATTTTGAGCACAGTATCTTCAACTCCTCATATTCAGGAGTAGTAAAAGTGCAGCAGTCTTGCCTATATTTAGCGCAAGGTTTTTCTATATTATTTTAGTTTTTATTAATTGATGCAAAAACTGGAGTCTGTATGTATTCCTTAACTGCTTCCCTCCCACGGCATTGTAAAATGATGGTCGGGCCAGAATCCTATTGTTCTGGGAGGACATCATATGACCTCCTCCCAAGAAAGGGACACGCTCTGGCATGATCTGTCACCCATTGTGTCGCTCTCCCAGTACCATGTGTCCGCTGTGACCAATCACAGCAGTTCACATGACAGTTGTAAACAATGAATGGCTTCCTTTCATGCCATTCATGGTATACAATTGCGTTGCGCTAAATAAAATTACCATGTGCAAAACACCATGTATAGTGCAAAACCTTTGAAGTGAACAGAAAATCCAATCAAAATGTTATTCTATCCAAAAATGTCCTTATGCAAAAGTGCAAAATATAATATATTCATAAAGTACCAAGTTCATAATTTGATCACTAAAGTCCTCCTGTGCAAACAGTTCATGCATGCCAGTGTCCCACACTGGATAGATCGATCCTGACAGCGCAGTGCTCAGACATTCACCGTTGTGACACCTTGACCATAAATCAGATGGGGGCTTAGCAGATCACCAGCGATCTTCCTTACTCAGGAAGATCATTCAGTGCTTTTGGGATCTCTGATCCTCAGATGGAAATCTGGAAATGTTCCCCCGCCAGCCTCACTGTGTTCCCCTTATGGTAACAAGATGATCCAGCTCACCATCTCAGATGGCATGGATGAATCCTCAGAATTAAAATGGGTAAAAAACAGGGAGATTCCTCATGGTGTAGTATGGTCTCAAACGTTTTATTTTAAAATTAGTGCACTTACATATAAAACAAAGATGCTTCTGTCTGTAAATCTCTCCACTATAGCCAGTGTTATCCTTCAAACAGTCATTAATTCAAAAAGCATCTGTGCAGCAGCATGTGTCCATCGTCCCTATGATTGTTTCATTATATGTAACATCATCAGGGGTACCCCTACTGCTTCAGTATGTCACAGTACATGTTGGCATTCATGGTTCCCTCAATGAACTGTAGCTCTCCAGTGCCAGCAGTACTCATGCAGCCCCAGACCATGACACTCCCACCACTATGCTTGACTGTAGTCAAGACACTTGTCTTTGTACTGCTGTGGAAATTTTATGAAGATGTATTTAATGTGTATTGTCATAGTGTCTCCCAGTGTTAGTTCTCCCGCAGCCCGATCTAAAGAGCTGACTGGGGCAGACTGAGGCTGGTTGAGATTCGTTTGGTAGTGGAAAGCTCCAGGGGGATGTAGTGAAGTGTTTGTGGAGTGGGGATATGTCTGCCAGTGAAGGGCCCCTTTGCGATGCATAGATCGATCGTCTGGAGGGGATGTGTTCACTCGGCAAAGACATTATCGGTTTAGCAGATGTACGCTCATGTCACCCATGTGTGCCTGATCAACACATTTGGGGGGCTGTGGCGTGCACCTGCATATAATCTCCCACCCACAGGGACGGTAGTACAATCCCGGTATGCGTTGTTCTCTGAACAATGCAGAATAATAACTCACGCCAACGGTAAAAACGGGAGTCTTGTGGTTGGAGACAGCGTTCATGATCTCAAGCTTCTTTTGTCTAGCTCAAGATAGCTTACAGAGACAGGGGGTGGGAGATCGTACATGCTGCGCCTGCCCAGACACGCCCATAAGACTCCCCTAGTCATTGTTCATTGGTTGTTGTATAACCCCTCCTGTTTGAAGGAATGCCTGTGCTTGATTGGTCGATTGTGAAACCATCAGGCTATATGAATAAAATTTGCTCAGAGGTTCAGATCAGTTGGTTTGAGCGATGGAGCTAAGAACATCAGGAAGGTGACTATGTCTGTTTATTGGGGAAATGCGGGAGACACGGGTTGTTTAAAGATGCGTTATACTGAAAGGCTAAAAGGCCACTTAATAGCA
Source organism: Lithobates clamitans (assembly GCA_037952925.1). Lineage (NCBI taxonomy): Eukaryota > Metazoa > Chordata > Amphibia > Anura > Ranidae > Lithobates > Lithobates clamitans. Next base: position 1,905,923 of record JBBGZY010000324.1, on the reverse strand, counting down.
CAAAAGAGTATAGTGGTTTTTCCATGACAGTACTCCTCACCTGGTTTCTGCCACACACGCTTGACACCATCTGAACCAAATAAGTTTATCTTGGTCTCATCAGACCACAGGACATGGTTCCAGTAATCCATGTCCTTAGTCTGCTTGTCTTCATCAAACTGTTTGCAGGGTTTCTTGTGCATCAACTTTAGAAGAGGCTTCCTTCTGGGTCGAAAGCCATGCAGAGCAATTTGATGCAGTGTGCAGCGTATGGTCTGAGAACTGACAGGCTAACCCCCCACCCCTTCAACCTCTGCAGCAATGCTGGCAGAACTCATACATCTATTTCCCAAAGACAACCTCTGGATATGACGCTGAGCACGTGCACTCAACTTCTTTGGTCGACCATGGCAAGGCCTGTTCTGAGAGGAACCTGTTCTGCTAAACCACTGTATGGTCTTGGCCACCGTACTGCAGCTCAGTTTCAGGGTCTTGGCAATCTTATTATAGCCTAGGCCATCTTTATGTAGAGCAACTATTCTTTTTTTCAGATCCTCAGAGAGTTCTTTGCCATGGGGTGCCATGTTGAACTTCCAATGACCAGTATGAGAGAGTGAAAGCAATAACACCAAATTTAACACACCTGCTTCTCATTCACACCTGATACATTTTTTTTTTTAATTGTTTATTTGTAAGTTTTCAAGATATACAAATAAAGGCAACATTTCAAACATTAAGCATAGTGTCGTAGTAAATTAGCTGAGTTACAATCATTATAGAATGTAGAATTTTGGGAATATTCAAAATACTTAAGACGTCTAAATAAATTAGAAATAATAAAGAAAAAGAAGTAACGATAATACATCATGGTGCTACAGATAAGCTTATTGTATAGAAACTTAACATCAGAACAATTAATGACCATTTCATATAGATCTGCAAAGACAGCAGCGGTATACATTTATCATGGTGAGGTGAAATGCGCTTCCGTGTTCTATTCAGAGTCCAATTTCCCCCAGATAATGTCAAATTTGGTCTGAGAGTCATCTATAACAGCTGTAAGGTGTTCCATCCTGTAAATATCTGCTATGGCCGAAAGAAATTGTGCAAAAGGTAGGAGGGGTAGTAGCTAACCAGCATTGTGATATAACACGTTTGGCCGCCAGTAAAATAAATGCCATCAATTTGTTTAGAGGTTTAGTGATTTTCGTGAGAGGTAAGCCCAATAGGAGATGTATGGGTTGGAGGGGAATGGAAATTTCCAGCACTTTTTCCAAGAGGCCATGTACTTGTGACCAAAAAGGGGTAATTATAGAGCATTCCCAAAATATGTGGTAATGGGTGCCCAGAGAGGAACCGCATCTCCAACAATGACTGTGGGGTGACAGTTTGCGAGCTGTTAGGAATTCTGTACCAAAACATAAGTATTTTATAGGCAGTCTCTCTCTGGGCTACACATCTAGAAACCTTGGAAGTGGCATCCCAAATCTTCCCCCATTCACCCAGGGAGATAGGCCTATGTAGAATCTGGGACCACCTCTTCATTTACAAATGACTATGTTCGGAGATAGGAAAGGCCATATGGAGAATTTTATATATAGTGGAGATCTGGTGGGGTTCATAGGGACCTCTGGAACACAACATTTCAAATTCGGTAGGTACATCTAGAGTTATTTGTGGGGTTCTAGTAATGAAAAAATGTTTAATCTGTAGAAAAGAGTAAAAGAGCATCTTTGGGATCCTATGTTTAGATTGTAGGTCAGAGAAGGAAAGTAAAAAAATATATAATAGTGACCCGCGCAGTGGAAATAAAGAGAGGTGATCTACAGTGAATTTCAGGTGAGCTGGAACTGCTGTCCCTCAGAGTGCACTCACCACATGAAGTGGGAAGAGCTAAATTGGAAAGTGGAGTGTGGGTGTGGCGCTGTTCCTTTTTAGTGATCTGTGGTATCTTATTATTTGAGTGGGTGGTGGTAGTGTTAATCAGATCTATCGTCATGTAGAATAAACCAAAATAAAATTAATAGAATTAAAAAACATAAAATGTCGGAGGGGTTCAAACAAAATCGCATCAGCTTGCGGTTATTGTGACCCTATATAAATATTGGAGGTGCTTATATGCTAATGTGATACACTTTTAAAATTATTTGAGCAATAAACAAAAATTGGAAACTTTTCATAGAAAGTGCACATGTGCATTTGCTAAAATGAAAAAAAAAAAAAAATCTCAATCGACGTGCAAAGTCCTTATTGTGCCACAATCCAATTCAGTGCAAAAGACTTTAATCTTGTTTTCTTGATAGTGATATTCTTAGTTTCATTAGTGCCAGTGCTATTTAGGATCTTGTGCTCTTAATGTGCAAACACTCACCAGCTGTCTTCACCCCTGCTGGGGTATCAGGCAGTCACAGTCTGTGCCACTGTGCGGCAGCTCTTGGCGATCTCAGGATCGTGGTGGTATTTCACATAAAAAGAGAAGGGATGCCCATAGCATGAAACCATTTAAAAGAATTTTATTTCAAGAATGAACAGTGGTACTCACATTTTAAAAGGTTCATATATGCAAAAAGGTAAAATCCAAGTCGTTTGCTAGCAATCCTATGTTGTTTTGGGAGACGCAGATTAGGCCATGCCCTACGCGTTTCGTCATTGGACGTCTACGGGAGTGTGACCTCTGCTGCACCTGCCACCCTTATATAGTGTGCGGTTTTGATTTTACACCTGTGTTGTGGGCGTTCATTTGGCTTGTGTTAGCTCCGGACCAAATTCCGCTGGCGGCCATTATATCAGTGTTTTTGCAGACCGTAGTCCGCATGTGTTTCTGATCTACCGCAGTGTTGTGAACGACTAAAGATCCATTGGCGGCCATTTTCCCTGTGCTTTTGCAGACCGTAGTCCGCGTATATGTCAAAAGCGCCGCTGTGTTGCAGGCATATGGGTGTCTCACGGCGGCCATTTTTCCTATGTAATTGTGGACAGAAGTCCGTGTTAGTGCCATACATGCTGTAATATTTAGTGTTTGAAGACACCTCTGCAATCAATTGTCGATTCTTCCTTCAGTGTCACCACAACTCCACGTCTAGGTGTGGATGTTATTGTTTAATTTCAGACGAACTTACTAACGATTCCGCACACTATAACTGGGTAATGTGACTAACATTCATATCAGAAAGTGCAAATAATAGAGGAAACAATTATGCATAAAATGAAAATTTAAATTAAAATTAAAAATTTAAAAAATATATAAAAATACAAAAGCCCCAAAGAGGTTAATTAGTAAATTAATCAATCCAATAGCTAATGTATAATAATACAAAAATATATAAAAAGTATATAAAAAATATATGTAAAGAAATTTTGAGGACCCCGCAGAGAATAATTCGTTCATCAATCTAATATATTGTAAAAATTACATTCATATAAAAATAGTTGCATTCATATAAAGAACAGGTTACAGGTTGCTTATATGGGGGGAATATGAGTCTGCTAGTGGGAGGACTATGTTCAGTCTACATCCTGAACCTCCTGCCGATCCCGATTGCTAGTAAACGGGCAGGTTGTTGCATACAGCATTCATATAGGAAAATTTAATTAAGTATGGTGGGAAGATAGTTGTTCATCATTCCATAAACGAGTTATCATAGGGTTATAGAGTGAATTCCCATACATACCAAAGCAATAGGAACAATGTCAACTGTTTGGCGTATTGTTAATCAATCGGTGGTGGCATGTATATTTTAAGTATCTGAATCTATACGGTGGTGTAATTATTTAATGTATCATAGTTGAATGAATGGTTTTATCCTAATAGGTTATTGCGTATTGGCATGTTGTCCGAATATAAAAATGAAACAACTTAGTGTACATTAGTATTCCACATTCCCATTAGAGATAGGGGTGAGTCACTATGTGTGGGTGGATATATTTTTTTGGGTATCTGGGTGTGTACATAGGTGCTCTTACTTCATATATCATGAAAAAAATGAATGGTTATGTCCTATTGAGGTCATTACATGTTAGCATCAAGTCCTAGTGTGAAGGTAGAGACCTGATGAATATTGGTACATTTCAATAACTTGCTAAATGGGGTGGTCCCTTGTATATAGACGGGTGCGTCAAACCATAGATGTTTTTTTCTATATGTGGGTAGAGTCTAGATGTTCCTGCTTCGCACTTTGTTCACTCATTGGGAAAAAAGGCGACAGTAGGAGATGGAATAAGGTAAAAATGGATAGAATGAAAAAAGGTCAGGAACAAAGGTGTATGCCCAAGATGTTTGGCATATTTAGACTATTTCAGACTTGTTCATTTGGTTTAGTACCATAGTATATGATGATAAGTTAGGTCACATGTAATGTCGATATAAACCCCTATATGATGTCTATAAATTACCCTATGTGGTCAACTGTTTGATGTTATATTCTATTCCATTATATTCTTAGAAATTGGTAAGGAAACAGTTTAAGTCAACGTCTATGTTCATTCCCATCGGATGGAGGGTGTCCAACTGGAAAATCCATTTAGTTTCATTTTGTGATACCTTGATTTTTTTGTTGTCAGTCCCTCCAATGACCTTTAATCTTGTCGATGGCGTAGGAAGTCATGCATGTTGGATCTCTGTTATGGTAGTCTCTGAAGTGTCTAGAGACACTATGCTTATTAAAACCATTTTTGATATTTGTGATATGCTCTCTGATCCTAACATGTAGTTGTCTAGTTGTTCTTCCCACATACTGTTTAGAACATGGACATTCTAGTACGTAGGTGACATGGGTGTTGTTGCAGGTTATTAGTTCTCTAATTTTGTATTCTTTTCCATTAGATGTCGATTTAAAGCTAGTTATTTTCTTGTTTGTTTTTTTGCTGGTCTTACATGGCAAACATCTTCCACAATTGTAAAAACCTTTAAGGTTATTACTTATCCTTATCTGTTTTGGAGGGTCGAGTGCATTGTGCACTAATTTATTTCTGAGGGTTGGGGCCTTTCTGTAAATAAAAATGGGCTTTTTCGGTAATATGGGGTTTAGAACTTTGTCCGATTGTAGAATAGGCCAGTATTTTTTTATTATGGTTTCCACATTCTTGTATTGCCTATTATATCCTGTTATGAAGGCTAGATCCATATTTTTGTCTTTTCTTTGTTGATTCCGTGTTCCTTCTATTAATGTCTTTCTATCCATGTTTCTGACCTTTCCTTTTAGTAATATTAAATCCTTCTTCTTATATCCTTTTTCCACAAATCTATTGATTAGGATATCTGCTTGATTGTCGTATTCCCTCTTGTCGCTACAATTTCTATATATTCGCATGAGTTGTCATTTGGGGATGTTACCAATCCATTGTGGGTGGTGACAGCTGTTGGTTGGAATATATCCATTCCTGTCCGTCTTCTTAAAGTGTGTTCTGATATTCAGGTATCCTTTGTTTTTGTATATCTGTAAATCCAGATAGTCTATACTTTCCTTGTTCCAATTTCCCAAGAATGTGAGTCTGTAAATGTTGCAATTTATTTCATCAAAAAAAACTCTGCAGTTCTTCTTCAGTACCACTCCACACTATTAAAATGTCGTCTATATCGCCAATATAATTTCAGATTTCTTCTATTGACGCTATGAATTTGTTCTTCCTCCCATTTATTAAGGAGCAAGTTTGCCACACTGGGGGCATATTTAGCCCCCATACCTACTCCCTTGGTCTGGGTGTAGAAGCCTCCTTTATGCCAAAAGTAATTATGCCTCATGGCCAGTTCCAATCCTTCCATTATGTATTTAATTTGTTCTTCTTTTAGTTATTAGATGTAGGGCCCATTCCGCACCCCTTAGACCATCCTTTTGGACAATATTTGTATATAGGGAATTTATGTCGATGGTAACTAGGATGTCTTGTTCATTGGTTTTAAAGTTGCTCAGCTCTGCAATCAGTTGCTTACTATCTTTCAAATAAGATTTTCCCTTTACCACCAGTGGTTGCAGATAGCTATCTAAATACGCTCCTAATCTCGAGAACAGTGAGTCAGTGCCGCTTATTATTGGTCTTCCGGGGGGGTTCTTCTGGTCTTTATGAATTTTGGGAACATAGTAGATAATTGGAGTTTTCGCCGTTTCAGAGACTGGATACCTTGCCTCTTTTTTAGTTAGAATCCCTATTTTTTCACCTTTATTAATATAGGTTTTCAACTTTTTACCATAGTCAGCTTTCGGCTTGCTTCTCAGTTTTTTGTAGGTGTTTGGCGTTTTTAGTAATTTGTTCATTTCCAGTTCGTAGTCACTTTTGTTTAGTATAACTAAACCTCCCCCCTTATCTGCCGGCCGAATGATTATGTTTTTCTTCCCCTCTATTTCTTTAATGGTATTCCATATATTTCTTTTTACTTTTTTTGATTTTATTTTTCTCAGATCCTGTTCCACCATCTTTTTGAAAACAGTAATAGGGCGTACACACGGTCGGACTTTGTTCGGACATTCCGACAACAAAATCCTAGGATTTTTTCCGACGGATGTCGGCTCAAACTTTTTTTGTCTGCACACGGTCGCACAAAGTTGTCGGAATTTCCCATCGCCAACCACGCGGTCACATACACCACGTACGACGAGACTAGAAAAGGCCGTTTCAGAACCAAGCGCGGCACCCTTTGGGCTCCTTTTGCTAATCTCGTGTTAGTAAAAGTTTGGTGAGAGACGATTCGCGCTTTTTCAGACTCGTGACTTTCAGATTGTTTTCTGCCGTTCAGTTTGTGCTTGTGGGTTTGTATCTGCTCTTCAGTGCGTGCAAGCAAGTTCCGCGTGACTTTAAGTAGTCATTGTATTCTTGTTTGTTCGTTACTGGTTTTCAGGTCGCTCTTCACAGGCCTTGCTGTTCTTCATTGCGTTTTGTTACTTCGTTCTGAGCAGCCGACCGTTTTCTAGCCATGTTTCGTATGCGTACTCCTCGTAGAGTTCATGCTGTGCGGGGGCTTGGTGTTGGGGTCCTGACCTTGACACAAGTCCAGTCCATGAACAGGGTGGGGAGGAGTTCATGGACCAAGAATTAGTTGCTTCAGCGTGACCAGTTCTCTCATATGCCTTTGCTCCATGAGAATAATCCTGATGATTTCAGGAACTTTCTCTGGATGACGGACCCCGTGTTTCACCGTTTGTTGGCTTCGCTGACCCCCTATATCAGCAGGCAGGATACCTGCATGAGGCAAGCCATCACTTCGGAGCAGAGGTTGGTCGCTACCCTGCGGTATTTGGCGACAGGGCGAAGCCTGCAGGACTTGAAGTTCTCCCTAATTACCATGATTGTAATATGCTGTGAATGTCCCCTTTGTTCTCATGCATGCTGGATTTTTATGTAATTATTATTTTAGGTCCTTCATACATATTTGCCCTTCACTAACCTCCCCAGCATGGTGTCTCCTGGCCTATATTCACCTCATGTAGTCACTTAACAATGTATTTTATCAGCTCTATAGTAGTGCTTTACCCCAAACACCCCCTAAAATGTTTGGAAATGTTATTTTTGATTTAAATTATGGCAGAGTGCCAGAGGCTTTTTTTTGTTGGTGTCCCCAAATAATTTTTAGTAACCCTCCCTCCCCCAACTGCTAAGTCAGCTGATCCCAATTCTCTATGTATCCTCAATCATCTATCTGCTGACTTTGCCAAACCCATACACACTATACCCACCTCTTTACTGGTCAGATTTATGGATATATTGCCCAAAGCATGTAGTGCAAGGGCCTGCCTGTATACTTTCCAATGGTACTGTTTCAAGTTTTTGTATTCTATTATTATCTTGATAGGTAATAGCAGAATGTCCAAATGTCCTCAAATGTGTACAATGTGTATTTATATCTTTGTATTATGACACTTCTTACCTGTCCAGTGGTCTGCCCAATAGCGTAACTAAGGAGGGGCTGTTCCAAGTAATAGCCATTATTTAGGCATTCAGCTCTCAATGAAGTTAAGAGGGTTACCTGTCCAAGATTCCCCCCCTATAATGTTAGAAATGGCCCATGAGAGGCGGGGAGGGGGAATATGATAGGTGTACCTTATACTTTGGCCTTGTTAAATTCCCCTTACTAAATGCTATCTGGAGGTTGCCACATAATGTTTGTGCCTAATCTGCTTGCCATGTTTCTGTGAAAAAATAGTAATTTTTATTGTTTTTTCCTCAACAGTTTCCTTCCACGCCACAGGAATGGCAGACTGTGGCCTCCCACTTTGCCCAGCGGTGGGACTTTCCTAACTGTGGAGGGGCAATTGATGGGAAACACATCCACATCGTCCCACCACCCAACTCAGGGTCATACTATTATAATTACAAGGGGTTCAATAGTATAGTGATGTTGGCGGTGGTGTCGGCTAATTACGACTTCCTGTATGTGGACGTGGTGAAGAATGGCCGGATGTCCGATGGTGGAGTCATCGCCCAGACGGAGTTTTACAGGCGTCTCCAGAATGGCAGCTTGGACTTGCCAGCTCCAGAGGACAATATGGAAGGACTCCCATTTGTGTCCGTTGCTGATGAAGCGTTTGCGCTGGGGGACCACCTGATGCGGCCATTCCCAATGAGGACCCTCACCCCAGAACAGAGGGTTTTTAATTACCGGCTGTCCAGAGCCCGAAGAGTGGTGGAGAACACATTTGGAATCCTGGCCAGCCGGTTCCGACTATTTCTGACACCCATCCATATGGCGGAGTATAAACTGAACCATATTATACTGGCGTGCTGTGTTCTCCATAACTTTTTAAGGAAACATTCGGCCAACTATGCTGGCTCAGTTGGGCCTGAGGCCGGAATCCTACATCAAACCACACTGACGGCGCTTGAAAGTGGCCGTCCTGGCTTGCCCTCCCTGAGTGCCCGTGATGTCCGGTTACGCTACCTGGAGTACTTTGCGGGTAGGGGGGCTATCAATATGCCAGACAATCTGTGAAGCCTTTTTATAATAAAAAAAAAGAAATTCTTGGTGGACATTTACTGCTTGTGTTTGTTTGAGGTGACCCTGACAGAAATGTGTTGAGTCCAGAAAATGTTGTGATTGTGTAACCTTATACAAAGCACTGTTGGCTGTTATTTCCTAAATGCAAAAACACATTTCACTACAAGTGCACTTGCAACTGCACTGAAACTGCACTTGTAGTGCAAAGAGGATTTGCCCTTAGGAAATAACACACATTTTTGCTGAAAACAGCAATTACATCACCCCAAAAGTGTTGTATTGTAGTGTTGAGACAATAATCCACACATTCTTGAGTAGGCAACTTTTTTATACCTGCACAATCACATGTGCATTTACTAAAGGTTTTTAAAACAAACCAACATGTTTGTTGTATAACAATTTTTGCAGTAGCATTATTGTTCCGCTCTCAAAACACTGACTATGTGTGGTTCTAAACGGACAGCTAAACACCTGTCAGAGACTCCAGTAAACGGAAGCCCAATGCTTGATTTGTCTACCAAAGTAATCCAACTTTATTTTAGTTTTTTGTTTTTAGTTTTTTGTTTTTGTGAAACTGCAATACAATACAATAACAAGATATCAGTACACATAGAATAACTAATCTAGCATAAATGACAGATGACACAACAGAAAGACACTTACAGGTGATGATGTCTCAAGCCCCTTGGGAGAGAAACAGACATGCTGCATCCATGTAGAATGACAATCTAAAATGGCTGAAGAACTTCCTGAACCAAAGGTCACATCTTGTATGAGAAATTTACCTGACTGAAGATAAAGCTGCTACAGACTTTGGCCACTAGATGGCAGTGGTAAACTACACATTCTATATAAGTAATTATAACGTAATTAGCTTGCATAGGCAGCACACTCCCTGTCTGATATAATACATTATATCACTACTTATACATATCTACTGTACAGGGAAAAACACACTCAGAAGAAAAGACGTTCCCATCTAGAACTGGTAACAAACTAAAACATGAGTCCACAATATCGTGTCTCTTGGCTATGGTACTTCAAGCTGGAAGCCCACATGAAGAAATAGTTTTGTCCTTAAACCCATCTTCAGATTGGAGAAGCCGCACTAGGCCAAACTATCTCCAATGCCAATTGTAATCCACAGGATGAATTTTAACTCTTGGCGAAAGTCACATCTGAAAGCTGTCAGTGACAAGCTCTATATTATGTATTGTGTCAACAACATAACAGAAATACCTGTTCAAAGGAGAACAATGACATCCGAAACTGGTCTGGCGTACACTTTAACAGTCCCTTGTTTTGTCACTTTGACTTCAACCTTTCTGACATTACCATCTTTACTTGGCAACATATTAGTGACAATTCCCATAGGCCAGTTGTTTCTGCTTTCTTGACCATCTTTCAATAACACAACATCTCCAACTTTAACATTGGGACTGGTCTTATCCCATTTCCTGCGACTTTGTAAGGTAAACAAGTAATCTCTCCTCCATCTCTTCCAAAACATATCAGCCAGACACTGGACTTGTTTCCATTGCTTTACATGAAGTTCTGTTGTACTAAAATCTCCACAAGGGGCCGACACAGAGTCTACCTTTTGGGTCAAGAGCATAGCAGGAGTGAGAACTGTTGGATTATCTGGATCTGTAGATATTGGTACCAAAGGTCTTGCATTAATGATGGCCATAACTTCTGCCATGAAAGTACTCAAAGTCTCATGAGTCAAATGAGTAGGTTTAGCTTGGAGTAACATTGCATCCAAAATGCGCCTAGCTACACTTATTAACCTTTCCCAAGCACCTCCCATGTGAGATGAGTGTGGAGTGTTAAAGATCCATGTGCATCCTTTGTCTTCAAGATAGTCTAGAAGTTCTACATCATTTGAACATATATGCAGTTCCTTGCATGCTCCTACAAAATTAGTACCTCTGTCCGAGCGAATTAACTTAGCCGGACCACGAACAGAAAATAGTCTTCTTAGGGCGTTGATGAAGCTGGATGCTGACATGGACTCAATCAATTCTATATGCACTGCTCTTGTAGAAAGACATGTGAAAAGAACAGCCCAACATTTGCTGTCAGCGCTACCTCCTCTAGTTCGGCGTGTTACAACTGCCCAGGGACCAAACACATCAACACCCACACTAGTGAATGGAGGCTCAGGATTGACTCTATCTTTTGGTAACTCTGCCATCTTTTGGCTTTCCAATCTCCCTCTGAGCTTAAGACATATGACACATTTGTGAATGATTGCAGACACTAGACGTTTTCCACCAAGAATCCAGAAACCTGCAGCTCGGATTGCACCTTCTGTTATGTGGCACCCTTGGTGAACTATTTGATCATGATAATGTCTTACAATCAAAGTAGCAATATGGTGATCATGAGGAATGATGACAGGCTGCTTCTCCTCATCTGACAGCGTGGCAAAGGATAAACGGCCACCTACTCTCAATAGTCCATCTTGATCTATGAAGGGACTGAGTTTAAGACGGCTATGTTTTGGAAGCATCATTTGTAGTTCAATGCAGTCATATTCTTGCCTGAAATATGTATGTTGTACAGAAGAAATTATGACTGTCTTGGCTCCTGAAAGTTCTTCTAAACTGACTCTTTCATGGAAAACTCCCCAGCTTCTGGGTCGATCATCATTGGTTTTCTTCTGGAAGTTTTTCGCAACATGAATTAGTCTTGCTATGACCCTGTTTAGTCTCCTCCAGTTGCAAAATCTTTCGAAGCAATGTAACTGCAGCTTTAGTGCTGAAGCTTACTACTTCTGACATAATTTCAGGATCAGCTTCGGGTTCCACTAAAGAGTAAACATTGGTGTTATCAGGATTACCTACAACTGTCTGATACAGAAAAAGTGGGCCTGAGAACCATATAGAGTCCTGAAGGCAAGCTATCTGTGTAGGCCTGGTAGCATAATCTGCAGGATTTTGTTCTGACTTGTGTGGATGGTAAACGCCAAACATTGGCAGATACCAGTGTTCTTTACCTTCGTCCAGTGATGGTGTTACTTCGGCATGATTGTTGTCAAGCATCCTTTTGATGAATTCTGTAAAGTCTTTTTTCACTTCAGGTTTTCTTTGCAAAGTTTTATGTAGTGTGTTCAGGCGCTTCATGGCTTGCTCTCTGTTACTAGGTAAATAACACCTGGGTGTGCGAGAAGGTAAAGGAGCTACCCAATTATTGTTTTCATCTTGGAAAGTCTCTTTATCCATGATATTGAGAAAGGCTTGATCATCTATGGACATTACTTGTTTGTCATCATCTTTTGTTCGCTGGAACACTGAGTTTCCTAAAGTGTCAGTCTTCATGCCACTACTAATGTCTCTATTGTAATTAGAAGGAGAGTCACAGTATGGTTTTAGGGTTTCTTTGATGACAAAGCTGTTCTGACATGGACTAAGAAGGGACGTGCGCCCATTCACTAGCACAGATGTCTTTGAAGTGTTGACGCTGTCAGGCCGATGTGTTGCTCCTAGACAAACTTCTCCTACTATAACCCACCCTAGGTCAAGTCTTTGAGCATAGGGGGCATTAAAGGGCCCATTAATTTGTTGGCGTACCTTATGTACCTGTAGAATGTCTCTTCCAAGAAGTAGAAGAATAGAGGCATCTTTCTGGATAGCTGGAATAAGGTGTGATATCGAATTGAGATGAGGATGATGAAGGGCCACTTCTGGTGAAGGTATCTCTGCTTTGTCGTCTGGTAACATATCACACTCTATCAAGGTGGGAAGTGAGAGATGGACTCTCTTGTCAAGAGACTCGATAGTAAAGTCGGTAGCTCTTCTTCCTGAAGTTTCCATCACTCCTGCACATGTCTTTAGGGTGTATGGAACTGCACTCGATGTAATGTTGAAAGCATCAAAAAAGTCTGACCTTGCCAGTGACCTGTTACTCTGTTCATTCAGAACCACATACATCTTAACTGCTTTTTGCTTTTCCCCTGTGGGGTACACTGTTGCTAGGCAGATCTTGGAACATGAACGTGGAGTTATACTGTCACCACAGATTTCCGTGCATTTGGACATCACTGGGGTAGATGAATTATCTTTTTGCTCCCTGTCCCTGCCTTTCGGGGCTTCTGTGACCTCTAATGGTCGGTGCAAAGTATCAGGGTGTAAAGCTGTGATGTGTCTATTACTGCCACATTCTGAGCAATCCGCTTGTATTTTGCAGTCTTTGGCTACATGTTTAGTGGATCCACAACACTTGAAGCAGATGCCGTTTTGTCTAAGAAAGGCTATCCTTTCCTTGACAGGTTTACTTTTGAACCCTTTGCACTTGTTTAGGGGGTGGGGCTTTTTATGAAGTGGGCAAAGTCTGTCAGGGTCTTCAAAGGTGTTTACCTTGTAGCTGCTTATACAGTCTGGGTCCTCAGAGGGTACAGTTGTCTTATGGGCGATCACTGAAGTCCTATGGAAGGCTCTAGGTGGCTTTTCTGCTTTCGGCAGTTGACTGTTGGTGATGAAGGAAAAGCTAGGATCACACCTGATCTTAGCTTGCTGCTGCACAAACCTAGAAAACACAAAGAATGGGGGAAAAGGGACATTATGATCTTCTTTGTATTTGGCTCCAACACTCAACCATTTTTCTTGTAGGTTGTGGGGTAATTTCTCCACTATAGGCTTAGTACCGCTAGCAGTATCTAAATGTGCAAGTCCTCTTAAATAGCCTTCTTCTTTGGCACACTGGACTTCCCAAAGTATATCACCCAGCTCTTGCAGTTTGAAATTGTCTCTGCTGTTTAGCTTAGGGAAAGACTCCAGTCTTTTCATTAGAGCACCTTCAATTGCTTCTGGTGATCCATATCTTTCCTCTAGCCTTTGCCAGGCCATATCAAATCCTGCTGAAGGGTTAAATATGTGAATCCTGCGCATCCTTCTTGCATGCTCTGCTGACTCAGTCCCAAGCCATTTTATCATCAGGTCTAGCATCTCAGCTGCTGGTAATTCTAAGTCTTTGACTGCATTCAGGAAAGAAGACTTCCATGCCCAGTAATTCTCGGGGGAGTCATCGAACTTGAGAAAGCCTGAATTAACCATCTCTTTACGGATAAGATATTTAGTGACATCTTGTGCACTCTGGTGTTTGGGTTGCTGTAGTAAGGATTCACTTGGCCTGTTCCTATATGTCTCTAATGGTTCATCTTTAAATGTTCTGGCATTGCTAGCTTCATGGGTTTGTTTTCGTACACTCAGGGGTTCTGCTGGTTCTGGTTTAAATTCAGCTGACTCTGGATTGGGAAACTGTTTAGTTGCATTGCTGTTTAAAAGTTCTTGGACATACTCCTTTGTACGTTCTGCTGAGGAACAGGGTTTCTCAGGCACATCTGGGCCTTTGTGGATAGACCCACTTCCAGACCGCTCAATATCAGCATAAGCTGCGGCCTCTGCTGCTGCAGCGGCGGCTGCTCACTGACACTGAAGTATATGCAACTTTGCTTCCTGCTCTGATTTTTCTTTTATAATGGCAGCCTCTTTCTCGGCAAATTCTAGCTTGACCCGAGCTGCCTCTGCTTTGGCGCGAGCTCTGACTAAAAGGGCACTTGCAGATGAAATCTGACTGGACCTTGTTGATTTAGACGAGTGTGAGCGTGCATCGTCTTGCTGGACACTTGGCATGCTCTCCCTGCCTTGATGTGTCCCGGGTAGCTGATCTTCAGCCTTATACTGTCTTCCTGATCTTAGACTCATTCTGTCTGTGCAGAGACTAATATCTCCAGGCTTGTTGCGCTACACCTTTTCACTGTTCCGCTCTCAAAACACTGACTATGTGTGGTTCTAAACGGACAGCTAAACACCTGTCAGAGACTCCAGTAAACGGAAGCCCAATGCTTGATTTGTCTACCGAAGTAATCCAACTTTATTTTAGTTTTTTGGTTTTAGTTTTTTGTTTTTGTGAAACTACAATACAATACAATAACAAGATATCAGTACACATAGAATAACTAATCTAGCATAAATGACAGATGACACAACAGAAAGACACTTACAGGTGATGATGTCTCAAGCCCCTTGGGAGAGAAACAGACATTCTGCATCCATGTAGAATGACAATCTAAAATGGCTGAAGAACTTCCTGAACCAAAGGTCACATCTTGTATGAGAAATTTACCTGACTGAAGATAAAGCTGCTACAGACTTTGGCCACTAGATGGCAGTGGTAAACTACACATTCTATATAAGTAATTATAACGTAATTAGCTTGCATAGGCAGCACAATTATCAAAAATCGAAATGTCCATTTCAGATAAAACAGGCCTGTGTAAAACCAACAAGAAAGCCAAAAAACTTGAACTTACAAAGTTCACATTAGGTAAAACCTGAAGGCTATATCAGACATCAGTATTTAGGAACTGGGTTTGATATAGCGTTCAGATGGGGGGAAATCACCCCTGGAAAAGCCAAATTTGGAAGATGCACACCAATTTACGAATGTCAACATGTGCTATCTGCCATCAGGGGGGATCAAGGGACGTGTTTTGGGGGAGCAAGCCCTTCCTCAACGCTACTTTATAATTGAGGAAGGGGTTGCACCCCCAAAACGCGTCCATTGATCTCCCGTGATGGCAGATAGCACATGTTGGCACACTGTGTGCATCCTCCAATTTGGCTTTTCAAAACATTGCAAAAATATTTAAAAGATTGGACCACAATCCAAAAAGTGATTTTGTGGGGTTTTAAATTCGCCCCAAAATATCAATGATGTTATTATTTTTTTTAATAACATCATTGATTTTTTGCTGAATGTTTTGCAGTTCGACATTACACCCAATGATCTCCCCGATCAGGATCTGGGCACTTTCTGATGTGAAACGTTCTGGATCCCTCACATCACGATCACCTAAAAAGAGAGAAAGAAAACAAAAACAGGTCTCAAAAATCTGCCACCATCCATCTCTTTTACCTGAGCCTGTGGTCGCAGACACTCACCTGTTGTGGTGCCAATCTCCACCACATCTTCATCTTCCTCCTGCTCTTCTTGGGTTGGTGTTAGTTCCCCTTCTTCCAGAGGTGGAGGGTCTGTGGTCTCCTCGGATGAGGGGTGTCCTCCGAGTCTTTTCTCCCCTATGTAAAACAAAAATGGTATAATTAGCACACAGATATTTGATGGCAGAACTAGAAATAGGAAACATTGCTTGGAAGTGGGGTACAATTGTCTATTTTAGCCGAGTTCCAAGATGTATTTTTTTTATTGGCCTTTGTCCAGCTGCAATACTTTACCTGTTTAGTACAAGCTTCACAGATGGAGACCCCCCTATAGTATACACTGGAGCACCTGTGTGGCCCCCTAATAAAAATGGTGTTCTTGTGTCCCACACTAGTGCTCCAGTGTCCAGATGTGAAAACAGCTGCTCAGTGTCCTCTCCTTACACACAATCTAGTTGGCATTTCATTCTAGTAACAAACCCATCTACACAAACAACTATTTGGCATCCAAGTAGGCCCCAAAAAAAATGTGGAAAAATGCATATGGCCTAAACAATGGTGTTTTAGAGGCCGAAAGAAAAATGTTTGATACGAACGAATAATGGGCCCATGAACATTAAAGTTGCCCTTTTAAACTGTACAATTAAGAAAAGCATATGGAGCAGCACGAACGCAATAAAGACAGAAAGAATAGGAACACAGCACAACTACTTACTTTTTTGCAGCACTCTCCGGATCTTTCGGTACTGCTCTGGCTCTCTCAATTTCAGGTCCGACCACCGCTTCCTGAGCTGATCTTTCGATCGTCGTACCCCGAAATTCTTCTGCAGGCTTTTGATCACTTTCGCCATGATCTTGGCCTTTCTGATATTGGGGTTGGGGTAAGGCCCATACTTTTCGTCATAGTCATACTTCTTCATAATGTCGACCATCTCCAACATCTCCCCAAAGGACATATTTGTGGCCTTAAAACGTCTCCTTCTGGATCGGGACGTGTCCGGATTCGGGCTTTCCTCCTCCTCGTTCCTGCAATTAGCACGCACCTGCTGTGACTCCGCCATGTGCTCTTCCCCCACTGCGCCGAATGAAAAGGGGCGGGGAATAGACTAGAAAGAACGTCAGGGGCGGGCGGAGTTACACGCATGCGCAGTGTGTATAAAGCGTAACACGCGTGCGTATTACGTACGATCTGTGAGCGGAGGAAGGAGCATTGGACGCGCCGATCGTAAGAACGAAGGTAAGAGACAAACTTGTGCCTATACTGCTTCTACATTGAAGCCTATATTGTAACAAGATTAGGAGAGTTTTGTCTGACATTAGGCTTTGTCTTGTGTTGTGTCTTGCAGTGAACATGGATATCTTAGTGAAAGACAATGACTTCATGTCAGTATTCATAGATATCTTAAGGGAGCTGCCCTGTCTGTGGGAGATTAAACACCCCCATTACAAGAACCAAGCAAAGAGGAAGGCAGCACTGGAGCAATTGTGTGAAATTGTGAAGCAGGTGATCCCCACGGCAGACATCACCTATTTAAAGATCTTCATTGGTGGCCTGAGGAGCACATATCTAAGGGAGCGCAAGAAAGTCCTGGATTCACAGAGATCCGGAGCAGCAGATGACATCTATGTCCCCAGGATGTTGTACTACGACAGGCTGCATTTTCTGGCAGGCCAGACTGAACCCAGGCCATCCCTCTCCAGTCTTCCTTCCACGCTTCCTTCCCCCCCGGCTGAGGCTTCTGACGCCCAACCTGGGCCTTCCAGGCAACATGTGGAGGAGCCCAGATTGAGCCAGGTATAGCATTCCTCTAAATATTTCTGCTTGTCCAATCAATGATGTTAACTAGATGTTAGTTTGGAGTACTAATTTAGGATTGTGATTGATGAAGCAAAACATTACAACCATGTCCCTTTTTCATACACAGGGAAGTCTCAGCCAGGAGGTGGCCGGGCCGAGCCGGCTGGTTGATCTGCAGGTCCCTCCACCCCCCTTGAAAAGAGAAAGTGGCAGTAGGAGGAGTGCCCTAGAGGAGGCTACCGGAGGACTCTCTTGGAGGGCTACAGAGGTCCTGGGAGCACGACAGACCGTGGAGGAGGACATTGCTGCCGTTATTGCATATAAAATGCAGAGGATGGAGGAGGGCCAACAAGTCTTGTGTGAGGCGCTCATATTGGAGGCTCTTAACAAAGGTATGAGGGGCCAAATGACAGCTCAGACACACCTTTGCGATGGTTCTCCTCCTCCTCCTGCAGGTCCTCCTCCTCGTCCTCCCTCTCCTCCAGGTCCTCCCAGTCCTCCTCCAGGTCCTACTCCTCCTCCTGCCACATCTCTAACTGCACAGCCACAGCCCGGAAGGAAGCATGAAAGGAAGACCAGAAAGTGAGGACCCTGGATCCAGTCTGGTCGGCCAAAAAATGCAGCCTCTTGTGGTACCACAGCCTGGGGACACAGATGTCATCTGCTGCTATCTGGATCTCTTCGAATTCTGGACCCGACTGCCCTCCCTTACATATGGACTCCTCAGGCCACCAATTTTGATGTTCAAGAATTGATGTCTGCCGTGGGGGTCCCAGGCTTCGCTAATTTCTCCTGTTGATCCAGTGTTGCCTTCCTCTTTGTTTGGTTCTGAGCCCTTAATAAAGGATTTTTTTTTTAATTATACTCTCCTATGTGTTTTACTTCAAAAAGGACAGTTGGTTTGTGAACTTGTAAAAGATATCAATGGTGTTGGGGTAACTTGACACACAAAACACACAAAAATATTCTGGAGTAAAAATAAAAATAACATTGAACAAAGATCAGCCTTTGAAAAAATTCAAACATTAAAAAAAAAGGCTTAAAATCCCCAAAAAATTAAATAAAATAAAAATTCTGTCAGATGTGACAACTAATAACAATATATTCAGGGAATCCCAATAAAAAAACAAAAATAAAACTTTGTGAGAAGTGTGTGTGAATATGAGCAGCAAAACTACTTAATTCTTGTCACATTATAAAGAAGAAGAGAGTGCGCTGTATTAAACCATTTTTAACATTGCAGCGTGACGAAAGTGTTATATCCATTGTGAACGCTAAGTTTACCAGAACAAGCTGTTCCGTCTTGGAATTTCTTCTGAGCATGCGTGGCACTTTGTGCGTCGGAACAGGCCACACACGGTCGGAATTGACGCGATCGGATTTTGTTGTCGGAAAATTTTATCTCCTGCTCTCCAACTTTGTGTGTCAGAAAATCCGATGGAAAATGTCCGATGGAGCCCACACACGGTCGGAATTTCCGACAACACGCTCCGATCGGACATTTTCCATCGGAAAATCCGACCGTGTGTACGGGGCATAAGACTCTTGTTTTGTTGTAAGTTAGGGTTAAATATAGAATTATTTTTGAATTTTGAATGTTGAAATATGGGGGTATCTTTCTCTGCTTGAGTTCCCTTGTTGCCTTTCATTGCAAAGAATTTTTTTATATTTAATTTCCTTACAAATTTTTGTAAGTCTATGTATACTTCAAAGGGATCTAGGTTTTTATCCGGTGCATATTTAAGGCCAAAGTCAAGTACCTTCATTTCATCTTCATTAAAGGTTGCTTCACTTAGGTTAAAGATTCCTCCCCCTAGTATTCTCTTCTTCTTTTTCTTGGTCCCTCCTCTCTTCCCTCTTGTTCATTTCCTCTTTCCCATCTTGGTATCCTGTACATGTGACCTGTCCTTTCCTCCTATTGTGTTTCCCCCTGTATTCTGTTCCTTGATCTCATATCCATATCCCTGGTTATTCTTGGGTTCCATCCTTGTCGGGGGTCTCTGTTGTTTCGGTTCCTGGTGGGGAACCTGACTTCCGCTGATACGACCGGATGTGAGCGGCGGAAGCTCTGAGTCAGCCTGAGTCTCCAACAGTATCCTGAGTAGTACTTACTACAACCGAGACCCAAGACCCCGACAAACGAACGAACCCGGCAGCGAGATGAGTACTAAGCAATCGGCAGCCGATCTCCTTAAAGTGTATGCGAGGACAGAGAAAACGGAAGGCGTGCGGAGCCCTCCGCAGACAAGGAGTGGCGGACCATCAGCGCTGGAAGCCCAGAAAACCAGCACGCCTCCGTCCCAAGCTGAGAAGCCAGAGAAAGCTACGAAGCTAACACTGGAGCAGGTGAGCGGGCAATTAATGGCGGCCATCCAAGCAAGCAGTGCTGGACTGACAGGTAAAATGGATGAGATCAGAATGGACATTGGATTGATTAGGCAAGATATGCAAAGTATCAGAGATAGGATGGCCGAGGTTGAAAATAGGATATCTCAATTGGAAGATACAGTAACTCATATACCTAAAAAGATAGCAACAGTTGAAAAGCAGATTGGTACATGGCAGCAGAAAACAGACGATTTTGAGAATCGGATGCGCCGCAATAACATAAGAATAATAGGTCTTCCGGAGAAAGTGGAGGGGTTTAACCCGGGGGACTTTATTGAAAAATGGCTGATAAAAACATTTCCAGAGATGGAGGTATCAAAGGCATTTGCGGTGGAACGGGCTCATAGGGTCCCTGCAGTAATACCAAAGCCTGGGCTTCCCCCTAGACCTCTGCTGGCGCGACTTTTGAATTGCAGAGATAGAGACACAATTCTGCGGAATGCAAGACAAAAAAGAGAGATCCACTATGAGAATAGTAAAGTGTCAATATTCCCAGACTTTTCTCTAGAGCTACAAAAGCAGCGGGCAACCTTTTATGAGGTTAAAAAGAGATTGAGAGAAGCAGGAATAGAATACTCTATGGCATATCCAGCCCAGTTGAGAGTGGATGAAGGAGGAAAGACTGTGTTTTTTAATACACCGGAGCAAGTTAAAGAGTGGATTCGGTCAATCAAAACTGTATCTAAATAACATGAAATGGAAAATCGTGAGATAATGTAAGGAAAAGGAAACTGCCGGGATAAAAAATATTGGAAGAGAGGGGGGGGACTATGCTTGATTGATGGCGGGAGGGGGGTGGGGGAGGGAGAGGAGAAATGGTGGGGGTTGTTTTATTGTTTGGTGTTTTTTTTTTTCTTCCCCTCCTCCCCCCTGTGGCCCCTGCCGGAGGTTGAAGCAGAGGTCATGGGAGAGATGCGGGAGAATGCAGTGTACCCCGCTCTTCACAGAGTGGGAGTAATGGTGTGCCCCCGGAGGGGGATGGACAAGGGGGATGTTGTGAGTTGAATTTTTTTTTTTTTGGAGTGATAAGAATAGGAGACGGGTCTTTTTTTTTTGTGTGTTTCTAAAAATCACAAAGCCAGTCACAAAAAACACTGGGGGGGGGGAATAGTAGAGGTGTTATATTAATGAAGTGAACGTAATAAGATGGGATAGAACAAGGTGGGGGAGGGGTGGGAGTAACAAAGGGTGTTATTAAGAAGAAAAGGGATAAAAGGGATAAAGGGGTAAGGGAATTAATGGGGAGAATGAAAGTTAGTTACACAACATAACTTAATCACGGAAACACAGAAGGAAGGGGAGGGGTAATTGAAATTTTTTTTTTCTCTCCCTCCTCCCCCCAGTGGCCCCTGCGGGAGGTTGAAGCAGGGGTCATGGGAGAGATGCGGGAGAATGCAGTGTACCCCGCTCATCACAGAGTGGGAGTAATGGTGTGCCCCTGGAGGGGGATGGACAAGGGGGATGTTGTGGTTTGAAAAATTTTTTTTTTTTTTGGAGTGATAAGAATGGGTAAAAATGACTAGTAATTGCACTTTTTTATCTTGGAATGTGAGAGGTATGGGTACGCGAGTAAAACGGGCACAGGTATTTGCAAAATAATTTGCATTCAAGAAACACATATGGTTAATGAGAGACTTGATTACTTAAAAAAACCATGGATACAATGGTCTTACCACTCATGTCACACAAATTTTTAGAGAGGGGTTTCTTTAATGGTGCACCAATCGGTGGCGTGGGAGTGCATCAGGGTAAGGAGAGATCCAGAGGGGCATTATGTTTTTGTCTTTGCCCTGGTGCACTCACTCCAGTGGTCATTATGGGGATATATAATCCACCTCCAACCACATTGGGAGTATTGAAGGAAGCAATGTTATTTATGTCAGAATATCCAGAGGCATATGTTATATGTATGGGAGACTTTAATATGTGACTGGACCCAAAGATGGATAGATTTGGAAAAAAAAGACTTGGGAGAGGTGAAGGGTCTAAAATATTGGAGATTAAAAATTGTCCTTCACAAGTAATGTAATCACAGTAGATTCGCCTAATTAATGACCAAAGGTTCTTATCACTTGTTATTCCTAACCTTACAGTTGTAGTGTAAGATATCCTATGGTTCCTGATAAGGTCATGCACTTTCGATAGACAGTATTGAAGCCTCATGTTTTCCCTTTTTTTTTTTTTTTTTTCTCTTCTGAATGTGACAACGATGTTATTATAAATGTCATGAAAAATGTTAAATAAACAATTTAAAAAAAAAAAAAAAAATTGTCCTTGGCGCTGGTGGATAATAATAAGTGAAGTGGCCAAATAATAAAAATGTGGATAGTGATATGTGAAGCAAGTGATAATATTGCAGCAAAATGAGGGTGTTAACACCAACACTTAATATCATGAATATTTAAATATATTTCGCGCAATATTAAACCGATATAAGCTGTGTAGGTGAATATATAAAATGCATATTATAATGCAAATGTGGGACACTGGTGACTAATTAGTGTTAGTGCTGGGATCAGGGATCTCTGTTTAGCACTATAGTAATCACTGCTATTTGCCAATATAATGATAATAATCAAGCAATTACAATAAATACTAAAATAAAAAAATTGCAGTATATACTAGAATAATAAATGCCACCCTGTAAACAGCATAAAAGAATAAACAATGGCAATTCCTGGTGGATAAAAAGCCAATGAGATCTTCTAAAAACAATGATCAAGTATTAAGGTATTATAAATGCCACCCTGTAATCAGCATAAAAGAATATGTGCATAAAAAATAATTCCTGGTGGATAAAGTCGAATGAAATCTTCTAAAATCAACAATTGAAAATGTGCAATAAAAACATAAGTGTGATCTTAAAAGATACGCATATATATAGTGATCATTCAAAATTGGTGTAAAAAGTCCGTTTTCATGCTACAATAAAGTGCAAGTGTTCAGGTGAAGAAGTGCTTTAAACAGAAATAAGTGGGTATTTATATAAGAAAAAGTCTGTGTGAAGTTCTTCTATTTAATCTTGGAAATTAAAATATGACAAATATGTATCCTTCTGCTGCTGGTGTCTCCTAGTGTGGTCCCACAGAACCCTCACCTTCAATTGGTAGTAATCAGGCATTCAGTAGTATGTCTTTAAGGTGTGGGAGTGGTCTCTGGCAGCCTTTTCTTTCTTTGTTATTTTTTCTCCTCCAACATTCCCTCTATGCAGCTCCGCTCTGGTAAAAAGTGGATTTGGGGAAGGATTTAGAAAATGGGTGAGAATATTGTAAAAACAACCATGCTCTAACCTTTTGATAAACGGAAATTTGTCCCTCACAGTGAAATTGCAAAGGGGAACGAGACAGGGGTGCCCGCTGTCCCCCCAATTGTTCTCACTTGCTATAGAGGTACTAGCTAATAGATTTACACAATCTAAAATATATAAAGGGATTAGAGTGGGGGATAGGATCGAACATATAGGACTATATGCAGATGATATCATATTATATATGGAGGATGCACATAGTTCACTAGGGGAGGCAATGAAGATAATAGAAACATACGGATACTATCGGGACTTAAAATAAATTGGCAGAAATCCGCATTGATGTTATTAAGGCTAGGAAAGGAGAGGAATTTTCAGACCCCATTAAAAATAGTGGAAACGGGGCGTGGCTTGGCGCGTGGGGAAAAGATGGCGGCTCATTGAGAGAGCTCTGAGGCACACACGAAGGTTCTAAGCCTAACACCTGACCTACAGCACACAAATGCCGGGCAGAAAGCTCCATTGGACCCCCCGATTCAGGACACGCCGAAACTCGGCTTCAGCCAACGCTAACATAGCTGAAATCTTCAGACACAACTCAGCAGCTCGTAGCGAGACCACGAGAGGCAAGATGGCGCCGACGCCTCAGGAGGAAGGGGAGAGCGAGGACTTTATGTCAGCTACCGAAGACACAAGCAGGGGTAAGTCCAGACCGGACCACCCGCTCGCGTTCGCAGACATGTCAGTGTTTGCAGCTGACATTAAAGCCATGTTTTCAGCTGCCATAACAGACCTGAAAACGAGCATGATGGTGATAAATGAAAGGATGGCGGCGGCCGAAAGTGCAGGCAGACAGAGGGACAAGGCAATTCATAAGCTGGAGATAGTGACATCAAACCACATGCAGCACTTTATTAATATGAACAGACACATTGAAGACCTTGACAATAGGGGGAGAAGATGCAACATTAGGGTCAGGGGGATACCGGAATCGGTGGATCATGATCAGATTACCCCAGCACTCCGGAGAGTCTTCAATAGCCTGCTTGAAAGACAGGAAGACACAGAAATTGAATTTGTGAGAGCTCATAGAGCTCTCAGGCCTAGAGGATCTGATACCACACCGCCTCGTGACATAATCTGCTGCTTACAGAGCTTTGCCACCAAAGAGGAGATCATGCGGAAAGCGAGACAAAATGACCAAATTATATTTAATGGTGCCATGATTATGTTGTCTCATGATCTATCACAGATCACTCTGAAGAATAGGCATGCACTGCGACCCCTACTGGAGAAACTAAGAGCAAAGGACTTGAGATATGCCTGGAGATTTCCCTTCGCCCTCACAGTCACATACAATGGCCATCAATCTATACTACGCACGCCGGCTGACCTACTGGAGTTCTGCGAGTCATTGGACTTGGACCCATTGGAATTACCAGAATGGTACAAGGAATTTTTGCAACCACCGCTGGTCAGAAGTCCTCCCTCATCTTCGCTCTCTTCACCAGACAAAAGGCTACCGAAGAGATACAGACAGAACAAGGGCAACAGTTCTCACGCGGATACTCCGAGGAGAATGGCTGGTCAATCCAGAGCCCAGGAATGTGAATAGATTCCTTAGATCACTACGGTACCGCCCTTAGCCCAATCGATGTTTGCAATATAATTTTTGACACACAGGTACTTTCACCACACGTGTTTTCACCCATAGGTTACCTACCCCAAGAGGGATGAACACTCTTGAAAGCATCAATTTAGGTGGCAGTTCTGACAATATCCTACAGCCTATTGCACAGCTAATACGTACAGGAGTCGGGTACTGGCACAAGTCATGGAGAAGATTTACCAAACTCGAGTCACACTCCTTGTTTTATTGATGGAGCGGCAATGATTCCAGATGTGAACGCAGATATGCACTGGACGTGGCTCACTGTTACACTAGCGTCCTCTCCATGACTCTTCAAGACTTCAGTTGAGAAGCACAAAAGTTTGCATAATTATGCAGGAGAGGGGGGGGGGGGGGGTTGGTGGGGGGGTGGGTTGTTGGGGGGGTGGGTTGGGTTTTTTTTTTTTTGCTTGTCTTGTCCTGAACCGATCCAGACTGCTCGGCTTTGAAATGGCTGTGCACTTAGTTTGGAGGTACCCCTATGGGTGACAATTAATGTTTACTAATTAAGATAACAGTTTGATATTACATTTGTTATAGTTATACCTGTGTGACTCATAGAGTTCATGTTTTCACGATTAGACCCGAATTTATACATGACACATCCTGGTCGGGTGTGAACAATATACTAATACTACTTTTATTTGTTTGAACCACCGTGTGTGCTCCGTTGAGATTGTTCTAATTTAGTTATCACAGTTCTCCAACTACTTGGAGTTTAGGTTGCATCTAGCCGTGGATAACCTCCCATCGACCCCACAAACTTTCCTGACTCCTCCGGGAGAAGGGGAAGACATTTATATTACGTCTGGGGGCTCCTCTCCTTTGGGGGTGTTCTAGTTGCTTTTGGAGAGTGACCCACCATTGTAATAACCTCCTGCTAAACTATCCTCTCATTCTTTCTTTTTTATCTCCTGTTTCCTTTACCTTTCACTAAGATACCTATCTGTTCAACAGTAACAGGGCACCCACTCAGATAATTAGAGAGGTTTAAACCCTGAGCGGAACACCAGTCTCAAACCTCAAATAACAGTTTTGTCTTTACAGATCTGAACTCCGGCCGTCTCCTCTTTTGCCACCACCATGGTATACTCATCATTGGGGAATCGACCCCTTGTGATTTCACATAATATCAGAGGCTTAAACATTCCCAAGCGACGCTCCACCCTTTTGAGAGAACTTAAAAAAGGTAAGCCTCAGTTTGTGTTTCTACAAGAGACCCATTTTAAGACAAACAACATTCCCAAATTAACAACCCCGCAGTTCCCGAGAGCGTTCCACGCCACAACAGCTGACTCTAAGTCGAAGGGGGTCACGATATTGGTGAGCAGGGACACACCATTTAAATTGACTGAACAATTGTGTGACCCTGAGGGAAGATTTGTGTTCCTGAAGGGCTCATACAATGATTTACCAATAATCTTGGCCAACGTGTACTTTCCTAATAAGTCTCACACCACTTTCTGCCAGCACATTGTGGAGGGGCTACAGGAGTTCGCCAGTGGCTGCCTTATAGTAGGGGGAGATTTTAACGTCCCCCTAAATCCGCTATTGGACACGTCCAACGGTAGGACCTGCATTACCTATAAAATTTTGAAAAAAATCAAATCACTTCTGCAACAACTGCAGCTGGTGGACTCCTGGTGCTTCCTCAACCCTGAAGGTAGAGACTATACACATTTTTCGGTACCGCACAACAGATATGCTCTTTTGGACTGCATATTTGTCTCTCAGAGAGACCTGTCGAAAATCTCTGCTGCGAGAATAGGTGCCCAAACAATATCGGACCATGCACCTATTTCATTAAATCTGGACCTACAGAACACAACTAGACAACAACCGACATGGAGACTAAACCAGTCTTTGCTGACGGACCAGACACTCCTACCCGTCCTTACGAGTAACCTCACTGATTTCTTCAAACACAATAACATTCCTGGGGTGGACCCCCTAATACTGTGGGAAGCGCATAAATGTACCATACAAGGAGTTCTGATAGAAATGGGGTCTAGACGTAAAAAGGAAAGAGACGCTCAGGTAAAGAAATTATTCACCCAAATTGAGTCACTGGAACTACTGCATAAACAATCTCTCTCGGAGGCCTCAGTCAAGAGCTTCCTTGAGGCTAGGAAAGAATTACAGCGTCTACTTAACGCTAAGGCCAAACGGATGCTTTTCTTTAAAGGACGGCTCTATTATGAGTCAGGCGATAAAGCCGGTAGATTCTTGGCAAGGGCCCTGAGAGAACAAAATTCGATTAATAAGATCGCTGGAATCAGAACTAAAGAGGGGAAGTTAGAAGTAGCTTCAGTGGCGATAGCAAAACAGTTCCACGCTTTCTACACAAAGCTCTATAACTTGCCACCACAACATAAACATCCACAAACGACAGGGGACAGAGCGCAAATCATACAAGATTATATATCAAAAAGTGGACTCCCAGCTTTGTCTAATGTAGATACAGATCTACTAGAAGCCCCAATCACATCAGCGGAAATTAAACAGGCCATCAAATTACTAAAAACAGGTAAGAGCCCGGGACCTGACGGGTATTCAGCCACCTATTACAAGTCCTTTATAGATGTTCTAACTTAACCCTTGAGAGATGCCCTGAACTCCTTATCCAAACCAAGAAGTGTTACCCCGGGTTTTCTTTCAGCACATATCACGGTTATACCGAAAGATGGCAAGGACCCCGAGGAGTGTGCTAGCTACCGCCCCATCTCTATTCTGAACCTTGATGTCAAATTGTTCGCAAAGATTTTTGCGCTGAGGATGGGACCGTTACTTACAAAACTAATTGGTTTGGAACAGGTGGGCTTTATGCCAAACCGAGAGGCCAGAGATAATGTAACCAAGGCACTTTTGCTAACACATGCAGTCAGACAGCGGAAGATCGAAGGCTTTCTCCTCTCGACAGATGCGGAGAAGGCCTTCAATTGCGTAGCATGGGACTTCATGTTGGTGGTCTGTGGGAGGGTTGGTCTAGGCCCAAACATGCTGAATTGAATCTCTGCTCTCTACCAAGACCCGACAGCAGAACTAAAAATAAATGGCATTTTCTCAGAAAAAGTACATATTAAAAATGGGACTAGACAGGGCTGTCCCCTATCGCCCCTATTGTTTATTCTTTCGCTAGAACCCTTTATCAGAACAGTACAAAATAACACCGCAATACAGGGTTTTCAGATTACAGACAGAGAGTACAAAATAGCTGCATACGCGGACGATTTATTGTTTTTCTTAACGAAACCGATCACAGCGCTCCCTAACCTGTTACAAGAATTCGCACATTATGGATATGTATCCAACTTGAAAATTAATTACACAAAGTCAGAGGATCTAAACCTCTCTCTACCAGATAGACTACTAACTCGACATTTAAGTGGGATAAGACCAAATTGAAATACCTGGAGATCTGGCTTACACCATCTATAAAATCTGCCTTTGAGAGAAATTTTGTAAACTTTCTTAAAAACTGTTCGGAAGACCTGACAAAGTGGAATGAGAAGTTCTTCTCTTGGTTTGGTAGAGCGGCCATAGTAAAAATGGTTATACTGCGCAAATTCCTGTACCTAACCCGCTCATTACTGATCAAGATTCCTCAGAATTTTTTCAAAGAACTTAATTCATTGGTCACAAGATTTCTCTGGCAACATAAAAAATCCAGAATCAAACTAGCCACCCCGGTCAAACCCAAAGACCTAGGAGGAATTCACTTCCCGAATTTCCACCGTTATTATCAGGCCTCACACATAACCAGAATCATAGATTGGCACTGCCACAATTCGGTAAAAGACTGGGTCACACTGGAGACAGCGTTGGCCACACTTCCGCTTAAATACTTACCTTGGTCCTCCTTCAAAAGACTACCCCATACCATCCGGACACACCTGATCACTGGCACGATGTTGAAGATCATTAATTTGTTAGCCAAACATAGAGAGTTGACCACAATACCTAGCCCGATATCGCCCTTGACAGAAAACCCTGACTTCATCCCAGGACTACATAACCCGACTCTCAAAACGACCCCGGCGGGTGATCCCCTACTAGCAGGAGACTGCTATACTGAGAACAAATTTAGAGACTGGTTGTCCTTTAAGACAGAATAAAATCTGCCTCAGTTGAGGCAATGGACATACTTCCAAATAAGAAGTTACTTAGGTGACATTAAGGAACCTCAAAAATTGCTCGGACCCCTGACGGCCTTGGAATCAGTTTGTCGGGAGGGGAATCCAATTGACAAGGCTACCTCTGTTACTTATGCGTGGTTGAGTCGCTCGGGAGCGGATAAATCAGGCGGACACAGGAGGAGATGGTCGGAGGAACTTGAAATGGAGATTACAGACAAACAATGGAGGTACGCTGCCATACTAGCGCATAAATGTTCTATAAGCACAAAACTGCAAGAGACAAATTACAAACTACTGACCCATTGGTATAATACACCTGACAAATTGCACAAATGGGACATACAAAAATCGGACACATGCTGGAGATGTCTCTCAGAGAAGGGCACACTAGCTCACATATGGTGGTACTGTTCCAAAATTGAACCCTACTGGAATGAAGTAAAGACTTTAATCAAAAAAATTACAGAGACTAGAGTGTAGTTGACTCCAGCATGTTGTCTCTTACACTTGTCCAATTCCTCTTTCAAACGCTACAAACGCTCATTGACGATTCATCTCCTCAATGCAGCTAAATCCCAAATCCCTCTACATTGGTTGTCTACCTCTACTCCCTCTGTTAAGGATTGTCGAAAGTTAGTGAAATCCATGAAATGGAAGACACATTGGCCCAAGACAAAGGCCACATTGAACGCTTCCACAAAACGTGGCAACCGTGGCTGATTTTTAAATACTCCGCAGATTTCCCTACCTGAATTATACGTGGGGAAGGTGATGGAGCCTTAAGTGGGTGCCTTCCTTCTGTATCTTCCATGTCTCCTTTATCTTATATCTTCCTTATCTCCTCCTGCTTCCACATCCCATTTTCCTTACATACTCTCTTTTTTCATTTTTTCCTTGTTCCCTTCTTGCTGACCTTTAACCTCTCTTCTTCACTGGACTATATCTATTTTACATGTACTTCTCCCTTATGCATGAGAAAGATTGCTTTAGATAGATACAGAAACATTACTTATACACAATATCAATATTAAGCGTTTTGAACCCTTGGAAAGACATTTCTGACACAATGGATAACACAGTGTATACAGAAATCTTATAACTCTTATAGACACAAAGATACCTCAGTGGAAATAACTTAAGATTCTCAGAGTCTGATAGCAATTGAGACCTTTGTACTAGTTTTTACACTACCAGTTTAATATGTAATGGCAAAAAGTATGCAGTTGCACCTGCGAAACTTGCATTGTACAGTGAAATTCTATGTTTCTTTCTTTGTTTCAATAAACTTTAAATGATAAAAAAAAAAAAAAATAGTGGAAACTTTTAAATATTTAGGAATAAATATCACATTGGAAGCAAAAGAAGCCCTTAAAGCAAATATAGACCCCTTGGTAGAATATGTAAAGAACAAAGTGGGAGTATGGAAAAAATTACCGTTATCAATGGCAGGGAGAATACAGTTGATCAAATCTATTATACTACCGAAGTAAATGCTAGAAAAGATCCCGCGCTACAGCAAAAAATAAAAATAAAATCAAACATATAAATGACCTTACAGTGTCTAAAGGTGAACAGATGATAATCCTCTTAAGGCAAAATGTATAAATAAAAGGATGAATCCAAAAACACAAAGAATATTAATCGTCTCTAAAAGATAATAATAATAATAAATAAAGCCAAAGTGCATAAAAAAGTGTCTGTGCAAAAAAAGTGTCAGGAAGGTCCAAACAGACAGTGGGCGTGGAGAGGTATGAATCCAGGGATGAGCTCACAAAACCCTCACCTTCATAGCTTGAAAATCAGGCATATAATGAACAGGAATCCGTTGTGCGGTTACCACTTCAGCCACCAGGGGGCCCTTTGTTCCACTGTATGCACGGCCAATAATCACTCTAGGCTCATAAGGAAGGGGATGATTCTGGTGTATATTCAAACATCCGCCACTGGAGGGACCTCTACATCACTCACAAAACGGCCTCAAAAACATCCCATCCAAGTCCTCATCCGAACCTGTCACCTCCGCTCGGGGGGGGGAACAAGGGAACGAGAGAGGGTGGGTGGAGGTGGGGGAAGAAGAAATGCTAGATAGTGTAGTATGTAAAATCCAAATAGGTTTATTTCAAAAGTAATCCTGGACTCTTACAATGTAAAATTTAAAAACAAGCAAGAATCAGCAAACGAAGCGTCCGAACGCCACTCTTACGTCACTTCCGGTGCACTGTCAACCTACGACCACTCCCTACGCGTTACGTCATCACGTGACTTCATCAGGGGATGCTGATTGGTTGTGGCGATTGTGTTTATATCATATAAAACCGGAAATCGATTAGCGGCCATTTTGTTGTGGTCCGCTCCATTTGGTAACGGTGGCCATTTTCTTGTAGCCAATTAGGTGTGTGTACAGCGGCCATTGTATGAATATGTACTCCTCTGCTGACACTTCTACCGAGATAGAATGCTGAGTGGACGGAACAATGGAATCTGGCTGCTCTATAACTCTTGTCCCCTTATCTACAAAAGTAACCTCTTCCGTGCAGTGAAGGGGGAAAGACAAGGCTGAAACATAGCTATACGGCCAGACATATATAAATCTACAAAGAGAAATAAATCTATACTAAAAGCTCTCCTTAATTAGATGAAAGTAAAAATAAAAAAGTAGAAAAAAATAGAAAAAATATAAATAATAAAAAAATATATAAATAAAAAATAAAAAATAAAAAATAAACAATAAAAAAAGAAAAAAATATATAAAAATGCACAAAATGGAAAAAATGAAAAATAAAATTAATAAAATTAAAATAAAAATAAAAAATGAAAATAAAAATCAAAAAAATCAAAAAGAAAAATAAAATAAAATATAAAAAGTAAAAAATGTAAAAAATGATACTAAACTAAAATAAAAAATAAAGAAATAAAAATAGCAAAACTCAACCAAATAAGCGAGAAAAAGAAAAATAGTGAATCGTTAAAATTATGTACTAAAAAATAGATCCCTAAAACCCAATTATGTGCTGAATAAAAAATTCCATAGTAGTTAAAATTGATTGTAAAACTTAATGAAACTAGATTAAATCATGCCCTACTTGAGGCTACCTGGAATAGACAGGTAAAAAGGGGGATAAAATGTGAGTGGTTGCTGCACATCGGAAATCAGGCAAGAGCCGCACCCCAGACCAATAATAACATACATAGAAATATATAGCTTAAAAATTACTCAGAAAACAATTAAGGTCAAATTCTACATTAAGGCCTTCCGGCACTAAACTCTTCATAGTGTGTATCCATTTGGACTCTTTCTGACTTATCGTTCTGATCTTATGGCTGCCTCTCCATGATGCATTGTACTTCTCTATACCCCAGAACTGTAACTGGGATGGATCTCTATTGTGTACTATATCAAAATGTTTTGAGACATTATGCTTAGGGAACCCCTTCAAAATATTCTGTACATGCTCTTTCACCCTAACTTTAAGTGCTCTTTTGGTCCTGCCAATATACTGTAAATTACAACTACATTGTAGGCAGTACACTACACCTTCAGTATGACACCCTATGAAGTCCCTGATCTGATAGGTCTGACCAGTAGTAGCGGCTATAAATTCTGATCTCTTGCGTTGGAATTTTTTAGTGAGTCTACAAGCGTAACAATTCCTACAAGGATAGAAACCTTTTCCAGAGAAAAATGTAAAACTGTTCTTTAGGGGAGGTTCAATTACAGATTTAACAACCATATCTCTCAAGGTAGGGGCTCTTTTGTATACGATGTTAGGCGTCTCTGGCAAAATATCCTTTAAATCCCTATCATTTTTCAATATATGCCAGTGTCGTTTAATAAGTTTAGCCACCTCCTTATGTTGCACATTATAGTCCAATATGAGACATGGTGCTTCATCTTGATAAGACTTCTTCTTCAAATTGTCTCGTAACATTGCAGTTCTATCCATTTCCTTGACCTGTTGTATCTGATGATCAATCCATGCGCTGTCATAACCCTTTTCTTTAAAACGTTTACCAATCATTTCAGCTTGCATTCCAAAATCTTCTTCATACGTGCAATTGCGTCTAATCCTGACCAGTTGTCCCTTGGGGATGTTGTACAACCAAGGTTTAAAATGACAACTGTTAACGGACAAATAGCTATTAGTGTCTACACTTTTGAAGTGGGTCTTGGTGATAACTTTATCTTTCTGTAAAGAGATATTGAGATCCAGGAAGTCAATCGATTTATCTTCTATTCTCCAAACAAGATCGATCCTCTTTTCATTTTTGTTGAGTCCTTCTAAAAATAATTCTAGTGTATCTCTACTTCCATTCCAGACGATCAAAATGTCGTCTATATACCTTCCATATAGGGTCAACTCTGCCGGCATATCTTTGTAAACTGCTTCCTCTTCCCAATATGCCATAAAGGCATTAGCTATGCTAGGGGCAAATTTGGCCCCCATGGCTATACCGGTTATTTGTCTATAGTAGAGATGATGATGCCAAAAATAGTTATGTTTTAAACAGAAATCAAGGCATTTTATTAAAAATTTCCTTTGTTTGCATGCCAATGTACTATACGTCCTTAGAAGCCATTTCGTTGCTGTGCATGCTTCATGGTGCTGAACAATGGTGTACAACGAGGACACATCTGCAGTGGCAAGTAAGGTCCTACCCTCTAGAACTGATACCGTATCTAATAATTGTAGAGTATGTTTGGTATCTTTTATATATGCCTTTGTTTTCTGCACCGCAGGTTTAATAAAATGATCAATATATTCCCCCATTCTGGAAGTGAGCGACTCAATACCGTTTACAATCGGTCTGCCTGGTGGTTCTTCTCGATTTTTGTGAATCTTCGGAATAGTATATATTATTGGGATCCTGCAAGATTCTGGTACCAGATATTTAGATTCTTTAGCATTCAATATCTCTTTCTTGAGGCCTAAATTCACTACTGTTTGTAATTGTTTCTTAAAAATCCTCGTAGGGTTATTTGGCAATTTGATATAAGTCTCCTCATCCTGTAGTTGTCGATCCAATTCTTTTAAGTATTGTTCCTTCGATTGTATAACTACTGCTCCTCCCTTATCGGCTGGGCGTATCACAATATCTCGCCTTTCAGTCAGCTTTTTGATTCCTTCCTTTATATGTATCGGATCAGATAGTCGCTTGGGTTTCAGCATTTCCAAATCTTGTAGGACTAATTTCTTAAAAACATCAACATGTTGATTGTTTAAAACCTGAGGGTTAAAAGTAGAATTGTTACGCAATGTGCTATGTCGAGGTGCTTCTTGATCTCGTCTCTCTTCACTTGTATATTTAGGGGGGTTGCCAATCAGATATTTTTTGATGTTGATCTTCCTGATAAATTTTTGGATTCCTATGTATGTTTTAAATGTATTCAAATTTCTAACTGGAGCATGTTTAAGTCCTTTATCTAGTACTGCTAGTTCTTGTGCAGTAATTTCTATCCCACTTAAATTAACTACTCCTTCTCCCACTGCTCTCTTTTGCGTTTGGACTCTCTTCCCCGCTCTGCATCCTCTCTTTTGTCTGGACTGTGTCTTGCCTGTCTGGACTGCGAGATATTGTGATACGCCCAGCCGATAAGGGAGGAGCAGTAGTTATACAATCGAAGGAACAATACTTAAAAGAATTGGATCGACAACTACAGGATGAGGAGACTTATATCAAATTGCCAAATAACCCTACGAGGATTTTTAAGAAACAATTACAAACAGTAGTGAATTTAGGCCTCAAGAAAGAGATATTGAATGCTAAAGAATCTAAATATCTGGTACCAGAATCTTGCAGGATCCCAATAATATATACTATTCCGAAGATTCACAAAAATCGAGAAGAACCACCAGGCAGACCGATTGTAAACGGTATTGAGTCGCTCACTTCCAGAATGGGGGAATATATCGATCATTTTATTAAACCTGCGGTGCAGAAAACAAAGGCATATATAAAAGATACCAAACATACTCTACAATTATTAGATACGGTATCAGTTCTAGAGGGTAGGACCTTACTTGCCACTGCAGATGTGTCCTCGTTGTACACCATTGTTCAGCACCATGAAGCATGCACAGCAACGAAATGGCTTCTAAGGACGTATAATACATTGGCATGCAAACAAAGGAAATTTTTAATAAAATGCCTTGATTTCTGTTTAAAACATAACTATTTTTGGCATCATCATCTCTACTATAGACAAATAACCGGTATAGCCATGGGGGCCAAATTTGCCCCTAGCATAGCTAATGCCTTTATGGCATATTGGGAAGAGGAAGCAGTTTACAAAGATATGCCGGCAGAGTTGACCCTATATGGAAGGTATATAGACGACATTTTGATCGTCTGGAATGGAAGTAGAGATACACTAGAATTATTTTTAGAAGGACTCAACAAAAATGAAAAGAGGATCGATCTTGTTTGGAGAATAGAAGATAAATCGATTGACTTCCTGGATCTCAATATCTCTTTACAGAAAGATAAAGTTATCACCAAGACCCACTTCAAAAGTGTAGACACTAATAGCTATTTGTCCGTTAACAGTTGTCATTTTAAACCTTGGTTGTACAACATCCCCAAGGGACAACTGGTCAGGATTAGACGCAATTGCACGTATGAAGAAGATTTTGGAATGCAAGCTGAAATGATTGGTAAACGTTTTAAAGAAAAGGGTTATGACAGCGCATGGATTGATCATCAGATACAACAGGTCAAGGAAATGGATAGAACTGCAATGTTACGAGACAATTTGAAGAAGAAGTCTTATCAAGATGAAGCACCATGTCTCATATTGGACTATAATGTGCAATAAATAAATAAATAAATAAACATAAGGAGGTGGCTAAACTTATTAAACGACACTGGCATATATTGAAAAATGATAGGGATTTAAAGGATATTTTGCCAGAGACGCCTAACATCGTATACAAAAGAGCCCCTACCTTGAGAGATATGGTTGTTAAATCCGTAATTGAACCTCCCCTAAAGAACAGTTTTACATTTTTCTCTGGAAAAGGTTTCTATCCTTGTAGGAATTGTTACGCTTGTAGACTCACTAAAAAATTCCAACGCAAGAGATCAGAATTTATAGCCGCTACTACTGGTCAGACCTATCAGATCAGGGACTTCATAGGGTGTCATACTGAAGGTGTAGTGTACTGCCTACAATGTAGTTGTAATTTACAGTATATTGGCAGGACCAAAAGAGCACTTAAAGTTAGGGTGAAAGAGCATGTACAGAATATTTTGAAGGGGTTCCCTAAGCATAATGTCTCAAAACATTTTGATATAGTACACAATAGAGATCCATCCCAGTTACAGTTCTGGGGTATAGAGAAGTACAATGCATCATGGAGAGGCAGCCATAAGATCAGAACGATAAGTCAGAAAGAGTCCAAATGGATACACACTATGAAGAGTTTAGTGCCGGAAGGCCTTAATGTAGAATTTGACCTTAATTGTTTTCTGAGTAATTTTTAAGCTATATATTTCTATGTATGTTATTATTGGTCTGGGGTGCGGCTCTTGCCTGATTTCCGATGTGCAGCAACCACTCACATTTTATCCCCCTTTTTACCTGTCTATTCCAGGTAGCCTCAAGTAGGGCATGATTTAATCTAGTTTCATTAAGTTTTACAATCAATTTTAACTACTATGGAATTTTTTATTCGGCACATAATTGGGTTTTAGGGATCTATTTTTTAGTACATAATTTTAACGATTCACTATTTTTCTTTTTCTCGCTTATTTGGTTGAGTTTTGCTATTTTTATTTCTTTATTTTTTATTTTAGTTTAGTATCATTTTTTACATTTTTTACTTTTTATATTTTATTTTATTTTTCTTTTTGATTTTTTTTGATTTTTATTTTCATTTTTTATTTTTATTTTAATTTTATTAATTTTATTTTTCATTTTTTCCATTTTGTGCATTTTTATATATTTTTTTCTTTTTTTATTGTTTATTTTTTATTTTTTATTTTTTATTTTTTATTTATATATTTTTTTATTATTTATATTTTTTCTATTTTTTTCTACTTTTTTATTTTTACTTTCATCTAATTAAGGAGAGCTTTTAGTATAGATTTATTTCTCTTTGTAGATTTATATATGTCTGGCCGTATAGCTATGTTTCAGCCTTGTCTTTCCCCCTTCACTGCACGGAAGAGGTTACTTTTGTAGATAAGGGGACAAGAGTTATAGAGCAGCCAGATTCCATTGTTCCGTTCACTCAGCATTCTATCTCGGTAGAAGTGTCAGCAGAGGAGTACATATTCATACAATGGCCGCTGTACACACACCTAATTGGCTACAAGAAAATGGCCACCGTTACCAAATGGAGCGGACCACAACAAAATGGCCGCTAATCGATTTCCGGTTTTATATGATATAAACACAATCGCCACAACCAATCAGCATCCCCTGATGAAGTCACGTGATGACGTAACGCGTAGGGAGTGGTCGTAGGTTGACAGTGCACCGGAAGTGACGTAAGAGTGGCGTTCGGACGCTTCGTTTGCTGATTCTTGCTTGTTTTTAAATTTTACATTGTAAGAGTCCAGGATTACTTTTGAAATAAACCTATTTGGATTTTACATACTACACTATCTAGCATTTCTTCTTTCCCCACCTCCACCCACCCTCTCTCGTTCCCTTGTTCCCCCCGCCCCCCCCCCGAGCGGAGGTGACAGGTTCGGATGAGGACTTGGATGGGATGTTTTTGAGGCCGTTTTGTGAGTGATGTAGAGGTCCCTCCAGTGGCGGATGTTTGAATATACACCAGAATCATCCCCTTCCTTATGAGCCTAGAGTGATTATTGGCCGTGCATACAGTGGAACAAAGGGCCCCCTGGTGGCTGAAGTGGTAACCGCACAACGGATTCCTGTTCATTATATGCCTGATTTTCAAGCTATGAAGGTGAGGGTTTTGTGAGCTCATCCCTGGATTCATACCTCTCCACGCCCACTGTCTGTTTGGACCTTCCTGACACTTTTTTTGCACAGACACTTTTTTATGCACTTTGGCTTTATTTATTATTATTATTATCTTTTAGAGACGATTAATATTCTTTGTGTTTTTGGATTCATCCTTTTATTTATACATTTTGCCTTAAGAGGATTATCATCTGTTCACCTTTAGACACTGTAAGGTCATTTATATGTTTGATTTTATTTTTATTTTTTGCTGTAGCGCGGGATCTTTTCTAGCATTTATTTTACTGTGAGTGGATTGTGATACACTTCAGGTTCTGCTGCAGACAGCTGTCATTTAATTTAACACATTACACCTTTATGCATTATACACCTCTTATCACCTCACCTTTGATGTTTAGTAGTTTGTATCAGCACATTTAATAGCGCAAAGGCCTTTTTACTTAATTTAATATACTACCGAAGTGTCTCTATGTGATGGCGCATTCGGAGGTAAAAATACCAAAATATATTTTTAAAAAATTAAACTCCCAGATAACTAGGTTCATCTGGGCAAATGGGCGATGTAAATTAAAGCTCTCCACGTTACAAAGACCTAATAATGCAGCAGGCCTAGCAGTACCAGATCTATATTTATATTACTTGGCGGACAATTAAAACACCTAAGAACCTGGGTAGTTCAGGAACGAGAAACGAGGGTGAAGAAATATTTCCTAAATAAAATGCAGGTAGGAGATCTTCTGGTAGGATTAGAAATAGCAGAATTAAGAAGGATTGGAGTAAAAATTCCTCTTCTAAAGCTGGCTAGGTCAGTTTGGAAGGAGGTAAAACAATTGAGGGGATTTAAGGACATTCCACCAGAAACGGCATTATGGAATAACCCAATGTTTGAAAAATTAGAAATATTTGAAGATAGTAGTTACTGGAAACAGAAAAAAGTAAAAACCATTGGCCAGATGTATAATAACAATGTAATAGTGACATATGAGAACCTGTGTAAGCAATATAACCTCCAGAGTAAACAATTCTATAAATACCTACAGTTAAGACATTTACTAAAGGAACAGTTTGAAAGAAAATAACCAAAAATCTCTAGATATCCCCTTATAGGCATATTAAAATCTCAAGAACCAAAGGGACTGATATCTAAGTTGTATTCACACCTATTACAGAGTAAAATAAAGGGGGACCCGGTGGGCGTGAAGGATAAATGGCAGGGAGTCATTCCGGGAATGAGTGATCAGGACTGGGATGAAATCTGCTCCTCACACCCGAAAGTATCGCTGGCAATGAATAACAGGATAATTCAATTAAATATAATACATCAGACATATTTGGCGCCAAATAGACTGTATAGGATGGGGAGGATGCAGGCGCCAGACTGTACAAGATGTGGGGAGGGAGGGGCG
This sequence comes from Lithobates clamitans, assembly GCA_037952925.1. Taxonomy (NCBI): domain Eukaryota; kingdom Metazoa; phylum Chordata; class Amphibia; order Anura; family Ranidae; genus Lithobates; species Lithobates clamitans. The sequence goes on along the minus strand of JBBGZY010000324.1, from coordinate 1,866,495 downwards.
GATTTCATCCATGTGATGTGGCAGTGTGGATGTATAGGAAGGTATTGGCAACAAGTAGTCAAGAAATTAGGAAAAGTCATAAATAAACCTATGATGGCCATGGTGGAATTATGCGTGCTGTGGGTGGTAAAAGATAGGGTGTGTGGATACACTAGGACATTTTTGCAAGAAGTATTATTCCTGGCCCGAAAACAAATAGTGGAAAAATGGATCCAGCCAAATCCACCTACAGTAAATCAGTGGGTGAGAGTAGTAAATCAAGTGGTTCCATGTGAGAAAATAATGTATGAACAAAGAGGAAATATGCAGAAATATGATAAGATTTGGGCAAAATGGAATAAATCACACTTGACGACAGATACAGGAAGACCAGAAAATACAGTATAAAATGAGTAAAAGGGGAAAGAATTAGTGACCATAAGATGAATGAGAGGGAAGAATGAGCATAAGAGTGGGAATGATAATTGATATATATGTAAAAATTTGTGGAAGAAAAGATATAGAAATGATAATGTAAGTTGTGTTAAATAACTTGTAAAGTAAAATTTTATAATAAAGAGTTTTGAAGAAAAAAAAATCACCACTGGTCTTGTTTCCTGCCATATTGTTGTTTCTCTTTCCATTGAGCTTTCTCTGGATTCATCTATCATGAAAATGTTGTGATCTTCCTCAGTGTAGTTTTCATCAGCTTGCCATTTGTAAACCTGCTGGTTCTTGTAGTCCAGCACATCTCTTTTAAATTTCTTTTGTTTTTTTTTTGCTGTATTTCTTTATCATATTTCTTTATGGCTTCCTGTATACTATTTTCTTTATCTTTATATTCTCTTGATTCCAGAAATGGGATTAATTGATCTCTTATCTGTAAAATGTCTGATTCTATAGCTTTTAATTTGTGTGGTCTTCGTATCACAATTTTACCCAATAGTGCGGTTTCACTCTCATTAAAAAACAATACCAGTCTTCCATTAATCCCTTATCATTAACCGCATCATTTGGTGAGATATCCCACCTGAGTCTTCTTGGGGTAATCTTCTCTGTGATATACATTTCTATTGTTGCTACATCCCACCAGACTCCTATTTGTTTCTCAATGTTATGTTTAAGTTGTTTGAAAATGCTATCTATGTCTTGTCGATTGACGACTTGTTCTTGGTTAAAAACTTCTGTTAAGTTTATGTTTCTGTTATTTAAATATTTAAAAATATCCATTGCTGCAGGGTTCTGTTTGGCTTACAGGGCACAACCAGTAGGAATAAAAAATATATAATAGTGATCTACAGTGAATTTCAGGTGAGCTGGAACTGCTGCCCCCCAGAGTGCACTCACTACATGAAGTGGGAAGAGCTAAATTGGAAAGTGGAGTGTGGGTGTGGCGCTGTTCCTTTTTAGTGATCTGTGGTATCTTATTATTTGAGTGGGTGGTGGTAGTGTTAATCAGATCTATCGTCATGTAGAATAAACCAATCCTTAATAAATGGGAGGAAGAACAAATTTATAGCGTCAATAGAAGAAATCTGAAATTATATCGGCGATATATAGACAATATTTTAATAGTGTGGAGTGGTACTGAAGAAGAGCTGCAGAGTTTTTTTGATTAAATAAATTGCAACATTTACGGGCTCACATTCTCGGGAAATTGGAACAAGGAAAGTATAGACTATCTGGATTTAAAGATATACAAAAACAAAGGATACCTGAATACCAGAACACACTTTAAGAAGACGGACAGGAATGGATATATTCCAAACAACAGCTGTCACCACCCACAATGGATTGGTAAAATCCCCAAAGGACAACTCATGCGAATATATAGAAATTGTAGTGACAAGAGGGAATACGACAATCAAGAAAATATCCTAATCAATAGATTTGTGAATAAAGGATATAAGAAGAAGGATTTAATATTACTAAAAGGAAAGGTCAGAAACATGGATAGAAAGACATTATTAGAAGGAACAGGGAATCAACAAAGAAAAGACAAAACTATGGATCTAGCCTTCATAACAGGATATAATAGGCAATACAAGAATGTGGAAACCATAATAAAAAAATACTGGCCTATTCTACAACCGGACAAAGTCCTAAACCCCATATTACCGAAAAAGCCCATTTTTATTTACAGAAAGCCCCAACCCTCAGAAATAAATTAGTGCACAATGCACTCGACCCTCCAAAACAGATAAGGATAGGTGATAACCTAAAATGTTTTTACAAATGTGGAAAATGTTTGCCATGTAAGACCAGCAAAAAAACAAACAAGAAAATAAAATAACTAGCTTTAGGTCGACGTCTAATGGAAAAGAATACAAAATTAGAGAACTAATAACCTGCAACAACACCCATGTCACCTACGTACTAGAGTGTCCATGTTCTAAACAGTACGTGGGAATAACAACTAGACAACTACATGTTAGGATCAGAGAGCATATCACAAATATCAAAAATGGTTTTAATAAGCATAGTGTCTCCAGACACTTCAGAGACTACCATAACAGAGATCCAACATGCATGACTTTCTACACTATCGACAAGATTAAAGGTCATTGGAGGGGTGACAACAAAAAAATCAAGGTATCACAAAATGAAACCAAATGGATTTTCCAGTTGGACACCCTCCATCTGATGGGAATGAACATAAACGTCGACTTAAACTGTTTCCTTACCAATTTCTAAGAATATAATGGAACAGAATATAACATCAAACAGTTGACCACATAGGGTAATTTATAGGCACCATATAGGAGTTTATATTGACATTACATGCGACCTAACTTATCATCTTATACTATGGTACTAAACCAAAGGAACAAGTCCGAAATAGTCTAATTATGCCAAACATCTTGGGCATACACCTTTGTTCCTGACCTTTTTTCATTCTATCCATTTTTACCTTATTCCATCTCCTACTGTCACCTTTTTTCCAAATGAGTGAACAAAGTGCGAAGCACGAACATCTAGACTCTACCCACATATAGAGAAAAACATCTATGGTTTGACGCGCGCTTCTATATACAAGGGACCACCCCATTTAGCAAGTTATTGAAATGTACCAATATTCATCAGGTCTCTACCTTCACACTAGGACTTGATGCTAACATGTAATGACCTCAATAGGACATAACCATTCATTTTTTTCATGATATATGAAGTAAGAGCACCTATGTACACACCCAGGTACCCAAAAAAATATATCCACCCACACATAGTGACTCACCCCTATCTCTAATGGGAATGTGGAATACTAATGTACACTAAGTTGTTTCATTTTTATATTCAGACAACATGCCAATACGCAATAACCTATTAGGATAAAACCATTCATTCAACTATGATACATTAAATAATTACACCACTGTATAGATTCAGATACTTAAAATATACATGCCACCATCGATTGATTAACAATACGCCAAACAGTTGACATTGTTCCTATTGCTTTGGTATGTATGGGAATTCACTATATCACCCCATGATAACTCGTTTATGGAATACTGAACAACTATCTTCCCACCATACTTAATTAAATTTTCCCATATGAATGCTGCATGCAACAACCTGCCCATTTACTAGCAATCGGGATCGGCAGGAGGTTCAGGATGTAGACTGAACATAGTCCTCCCGCTAGCAGACTCATATTCCCCCCATATAAGCGACCTGTAACCTGTTCTTTATATGAATGCAACTATTTTTATATAAATGTAATTTTTACAATATATTAGATTGATGAACGATTTATTCTCTGCGGGGGCCTTAAAATTTCTTTACATATATTTTTTATATACTTTTTATATATTTTTGTATTATTATACATTAGCTATTGGATTGATTAATTTACTAATTAACCTCTTTGGGGTTTTTGTATTTTTATATATTTTTAAAATTTTTCATTTTAATTTAAATTTTCATTTTATGCATAATTGTTTCCTCTATTTTTTGCACTTTCTGATATGAATGTTAGTCATATTACCCAGCTATAGTGTGCGGAATCGTTAGTAAGTTCGTCTGAAATTAAACAATAACATCCACACCTAGACGTGGAGTTGTGGTGACACCGAAGGAAGAATCGACAATTGATTGCAGAGGTGTCTTCAAAACACTAAATAATACAGCATGTATGGCACTAACACAGACTTCTGTCCGCAATTACATAGGAAAAATGGCCGCTGTGGGACACCCATATGCCTGCAACACAGCGGCGCTTTTGACATATACGCGGACTATGGTCTGCAAAAGCACAGGGAAAATGCCCACCAATGGATCTTTAGTCATTCATAACACCGTGGTAGATCAGAAACACATGCGGACTACGGTCTGCAAAAACACTAATATAATGGCCGCCAGCGGAATTTGGTCCAGAGCTAATACAAGCCAAATGAACGCCCACAACACAGGTGTAAAATCAAAACCGCACACTATATAAGGGTGGGAGGTGCAGCAGAGGTCACGCTCCCATAGACGTCCAATGACAAAATGCGTAGGGCGTGGCCTAATCTGCGTCTCCCAAAACAACATAGGATTGCTAGCAAACAACTTGGATTTTACCTTTTTGCATATATGAACCTTTTAAAATGTGAGTACCACTGTTCATTCTTGAAATAAAATTCTTTTAAATGGTTTCACGCTATGGGCATCCCTTCTCTTTTTATGTGAAATACCACCACGATCCTGAGATCGCCAAGAGCTGCCGCACAGTGGCACAGACTGTGACTGCCTGATACCCCAGCAGGGGTGAAGACAGCTGGTGAGTGTTTGCACATTAAGAGCACAAGATCCTAATAGCACTGGCACTAATGAAACTAAGAATATCACTATCAAGAAAACAAGATTAAAGTCTATTGCACTGAATTGAATTGTGGCACAATAAGGACTTTGCACGTCGATTGAGATTTTTTTTTTCTCTTCAGCAAATGCACATGTGCACTTTCTATGAAAAGTTGCCAATTTTTGTTTATTGCTCAAATAATTTTAAAAGTGTATCACATTAGCACATAAGCACCTCCAATATTTATATAGGGTCACGATAACCGCAAGCTGATGCGATTTTGTTTGAACCCCTCCTACATTTTATGTTTTTTAATTTTATTAATTTTATTTTGGTTTATTCTACATAACGATAGATCTGATTAACACTACCACCACCCACTCAAATAATAAGACACCACAGATCAATAAAAAGGAACAGCGCCACACCCACACTCCACTTTCCAGAGAAGGAAAGTAGTTTGCTTGTCACTGGGTGTACTAAGTGTCGTAGCTGGAATATGTCCGCTTGGGTCCAAGGCAACATGGAATCATAAGATAGGCTATCAGGACTTTCTGGGTTAAAGAGGATGTTTACTAAGGGTGAACACGGGGAGGATAAGGAGTATTTACTGAAACAACATTTCCAAATTAAAAGCGTAAATAACATTGGATTCAGACAGATTTTACGCAGTTGGGGGATAAATTTGTCAGAGGAGGGCCATAGCATGCAGCATGGATTGTCAGGGGCCGTGATTCCCATCTCTATTTCTGACCATCTGTTAGGGGTGTACCGGGACATCCAGGAAGAGATAGCTCTTAGATGGGTAGCATAAAAGTATTTTATTACATCAGGTACTCCTAGTCCCCCACTTAAATGGGGGGGGGCAGGAGAACTGAGCTGGCTATCCTGTGGGACGCATTGTTCCACACAAAAAGTTTAAGAAATTTCTGTGAAGCATTTTAAGTTGGGCAATTGGGACCAGTACTGGGAGAGTCTCAAAAAGATACTGCAATTTGGGGAGTATAGACATTTTAAGGACGTTGATCCTCCCATTTAGAAACAGGGGGAGCTTCGTCTAAGATTTTAATAGTGTGTTGATTTCTGCAAAGAGAGGAGGGAAATTTACCTGGTAGAGTTATTGTGTTTATACTACTGTGTGAAGCTCGGTGCCCACAAGTCTGTCATCTGGTCTGGGTAAATTTCGTAGTAAATTAGCTCATGTTAATTAGGTTAGCTTTGGGTCAACCTGCTGTATAAATGTGTGTGAGATCTCAAATAAAGAGTTAGTTCTGATGTACTCCAAGACTGGTGTTGTCTAGTTCTTGGGGGTTCCTATAGCCAGATGCATTGGGCTTGTGTTCCAGAACTTAGGAAGCGGTATACTGACGGAAGCACTCAAGCGGAGTGAGGGACATTCCGTGACATTGGTGGCAAGCAGCGGGAAAGCTTCCTGCAGTCTGGGAAATCTAAACCTCCACCTGGATCCAAGATCAGGATAGCAGACTTCAGTCACCCCAGCGGAGATATGGACCTGGCATCAGAGTTCCCGGGGCTGCTGCAGATCATCCTTTCAACATACACAAGGACTGTGTCTGAGGATGAATTCCTGGAGCTTAGGCAGCAAATTTGGGAGGAGCTCTGGATTGCAGCCTTCCGTCTCGCTGGTATAAAACAGGGCAAGTGCTTTCCAACCCAAGAGCAACGGGCCAGTGACCAACGGGCATTGCGGATGACATTCCTGGGAGAGCAGCCCCAGGAGCAATGGGTGACTGAGTTGGACAGGCTGGTCCAGCAGGAGATAGAGCTGGACAATCGTTATCGGGCTCTGCAATGGCACGCAGAGGAGGGATATTTAGGGGAGACAACAGAATGCTCTCCGGAGGGATAGGACTTTGGCGGCCCTGGATTTCTGTGGGAGAGCCTTACAGATCATTTTATGTTTGGCGATGAAGGGGAACCTGACCTTGAGGACCTGAGAGAATATAGAGAGTCTATGCTCGGTCTTGCAGGGGTCTCAGAGCTCAAACCTGATCTGGACCATTTGCTAAGGAAGGAACAGCATCTGGAAAGGGCATACAGGAAACTGCTAGAATAAGTTCAGCAGCATGCCAGAGAATTGGCAGTGGAAAATCCGGAGATTGCCGTCCCCAAACCTGAAGTGCTGACAACAGGGCAGAGCTCTGCTAACCTCTGCCCAGAAATGATAACATCTTCTTGGTTCCATGGACAGGAGATGGTGAACCTCTATCCCCAGACATCAGTTGCAGAGACATGGGATTTGATAGACTTTTCTGCTGAGGAAGAACAACCTGATGAGCCTCCAGCAGAAGAGCTGCTATCAGGGCCAAAGTTCACTTTGTTCTGCCCAGCACCAACAGTGGCTTCGGCCTTCTTGAGAGAAGAGGTAGTCGGCCTTTCTCCCACAACACTGACAGGGACATGTGATTTTCTGCCAGCAGCATCTATGGAGTTAAAACAAACTTCTCCAGCTGAAGATCTGGTAACTGAACAGAGGGTCCAAGACCTCTGTCCCACACTTTTACCACTTCCAGAGACTGGGGATTTAATAGACGTTTCTGTAGAGGAGGAACCACCTAGCAAACCCCCAGCAGAAGTGCTGGCAACCGGACAGAGGGTCCAAGACCTCTGCCCCACACCTGTGGCAGTTTCGGAGGCTCAGGGTGAAAAGGTGGCAATCACTTCCCAGCAGCAGATACAGGGGGAGAAGGGAGAGGAGGTGTGTGTTGTCCCTCCACAACAGTTGGCCAGGGTGGAGGAAGCGGACTTTCCTCCCCAGCAAAGATCCGTGCACCTGGGAGACAGTAACATCGACATGTCGTCCCAGCAGCCAGATGAGGGAATGGAAAAGGAAGCAGCCAGCTCTCTTTTCCAATGGCAACTACACAGTTTGGGAGTGGAGGAAGCCAGCCTCCTGCCCCAACGGTAAGCTAGAGCGGAGGATGCGGAGTCCCCAGCAGAAGTGCTGGCAACAGAGCAGAGTGCTACCAACCTCTTCCCAGCACCGGCAACAACTGTGGAGTTCCAGGGAGCCGGGGCAGTTGGCCCCTCTCTCCGACGACAATCTGATGTAGTAGAGCTGCTACTCCCAGCTGAATCGCTGGCAACAGGGCAGAGTACCGCTGGACTCTGCCTAGCACCTAGTGTCTCTCTACAGCTTCAGGAAGCTGGGGTGATCAGCCCCTCTGCCCAGCAGCAGACGGAGCCAAGGAATGTTAAAAACAATCCAGCTGAAGCCCTGGCAGCCAGACAGAGAGTAAATGACCTCTGCCCCACACCTACTGAGGTCAACTATTCCTTGCAGCCAAGAAAGGAGATCATGCGGGAAGACTATGTGAGTTCACTCTGCCTGACTAACGCATGTCCAGACCAGGTGGAGGTCTGGGACCTTGTTAGTCAACCTTTGATGGGGGAGAAATGTGACAGACTCACCCAGGACAGAGGCTATTGGAGGGGACTGAACGCAAGCCTCTTGCCCACCGATTATGGGCCCTAGCATTTGGGGGAATGGTGCTCTCTGTGAGCTGTATGCCTGGGGACCCCGGGGTTGGTGTTACTTTGGATTCAGCTCCATGTCTCCCCAAAACACACAGACTCTGGGAACCCTTTATATGCCATATTAGAATGATAAGACTGAATTATACTGTTGGGACACATCCTGTGAGGAGATGCTGGTGTCATCAACTCCAGCTACCTGTGTTTATGTTAATTGAATGAGCTGATCACATTGTCCTCTATACAATGTAGGAGATGTGACGACTCCTATTGGAGCTCATGTTAATTAGGTTAATTAGGTTATGTTTGTATTGTTAATTGTAATTAGCTCCAGCTATTGTGTTTATACTACTGTGTGAAGCTCGGTTCCCACAAGTCTGTCATCTGGTCTGGGTAAATTTCGTAGTAAATTAGCTCATGTTAATTAGGTTAGCTTTGGGTCAACCTGCTGTATAAATGTGTGTGAGATCTCAAATAAAGTGTTAGTTCTGATGTACTCCAAGACTGGTGTTGTCTAGTTCTTGGGGGTTCCTATGGCCAGATCCATTGGGCCTGTGTTCCAGAACTTAGGAAGCGGTATACTGATGGAAGCACTCAAGCGGAGTGAGGGATGTTCGGTGACACTACAAGTTAGTGTAGTGAGACCTCTGCACAGTGTTCAGCTAAAGCTACAAGTTAGTGTAGTGCATCCTCTTCACAGTGTTCAGCTAAGGCTACAAGTTAGTGCAGTGAAACCTCTGCACAGTGTTCAGCTAAAGCTACAAGTTAGTGTAGTGCAACCTCTGCACAGTGTTCAGCTAAAGCTACAAGTTAGTGTAATGAGACCTCTGCACAGTGTTCAGCTAAAGCTACAAGTTAGTGTAGTGCAACCTCTGCACAGTGTTCAGCTAAAGCTACAAGTTAGTGTAGTGAGACCTCTGCACAGTGTTCAGCTAAAGCTACAAGTTAGTGTAGTGCGTCCTCCTCACAGTGTTCAGCTAAAGCTACAAGTTAGTTTAGTGTGACCTCTGCTCAGTGTTCAGCTAAATCTACAAGTTAGTGTAGTGTGACCTCTGCACAGTGTTCAGCTAAAGCTACAAGTTAGTGTAGTGCGTCCTCCTCACAGTGTTCAGCTAAAGCTACAAGTTAGTTTAGTGTGACCTCTGCTCAGTGTTCAGCTAAATCTACAAGTTAGTGTAGTGAGACCTCTGCACAGTGTTCAGCTAAAGCTACAAGTTAGTGTAGTGCATCCTCCTCACAGTGTTCAGCTAAAGCTAGAAGTTAGTTTAGTGTGACCTCTGCACAGTGTTCAGCTAAAGCTACAAGTTGGTGTAGTGTGTCCTCCTCACAGTGTTCAGCGAAAACTACAAGTTAGTGTAGTGCAACATCTGCACAGTGTTCAGCTAAAGCTACAAGTTAGTGTAGTGCGTCCTCCTCACAGTGTTCGGCTAAACCTACAAGTTATTTTTTGTGTGAGCTCTGCACAGTGTTAAGCTAAAGCTACCTGTAGAAGGTTGCTGGTGTTTTCCTGATCCTATCACTACCGCAGGCAGCTAAATAAGCTACAAGTTATTTTTTGGTGAGCTCTGCACAGTGTTCACCTAAAGCTACCTGTAGAAGGTTGGTGGTGTTTTCCTGATCCTATCACTTCCGCAGGCAGCTAAATAAGCTACAAGTTAGTTTTTTGCGAGCTCTGCACAGTGTTCAGCTAAAGCTACCTGTAGAAGGTTGGTGGTGTTCTCATACTACAGGCAGGCAGTTGATTTTGCTAGCTGCAGTATCAGTATATATATATATATATCCCAGCTTAGTGCAGCTACAGGCCATTAGTATGTCTGGAAGGCCAACAAGGAGAGGCAGACAGTCACAAGCCAATAAAAGAGGACAAGCAGGCTCTGTGTCTAGAGGCAACAGTGGCGGTCGTGGAGACGGTGCATCCTCATCAGCACGTGGCCCTGGGACACGCTTGGCCTTTTTTTTGGCAGCTGGCCGTGTTGAGCCTCAACATGCGGAAGACTTGGGTGAGTGGATGACCAAGCCGTCCTCATCCTCTCTCACCCATGGGTACTTTGCCTAGCAAAGCAGCGGCCTCTTCCCTCGGCTCAATGTCATCAGTGACTCCTTCCCTAGCCCCACCATGTCCTCCTGAGGAGTCCCTCAAACTGTTTGACCACAGTGTTGGGTACATGCTCCAGGAGGATGCCCAGCGTTTGGAAGGCTCTGATGATGATACTGAGCTTGATGAAGGCAGTAACATGAGCACGGACAGGAGGGGTGCCCAAGAAGGACAGCAATCTGTCAGTCATGCTCCCCGTGCTGCAGCATACTGCCAGGTTTGCTCCAGTGATGAGGAGGGAGGGGATGATGAGGTCACTGACTCAACGTGGGTGCCTGATAGGAGAGAGGAGGAGGCGGCACATTACCAACGAGGCAGGATGCCCACCAGGTGCCAGCCTAAGGGCAGCACACTGACTGCATCACACCCCAAAGCTCCGCATGTGCAGTCTCTGCGCGTTATTCAAAAAGTTCTTTGGTGTGGGCCTTTTTTGAGACGAGTGCATCAGATCGCACCGCTGCTATTTGCAACATATGTCTCAAGCGTATCTCACGTGGCCAAAACATCTCCCGCTTGGGCACCACATGCTTGACCAGACATATGGTAAACAATAGGGGGCGCTAAAGACCTAAAAACATGAGTGTTAATAAACTGCTGCCAATAAAGACATACACAATCCACATCAAAAGCAGTGAGCCATAATATAGTAATTGTGCTACAACAAAAATTGTTCAAGAAACTTGTTATGTGATATTCAAAATAAAAAAGTCCTTAGTTGTGGGTGTATTTAATGCATTCGTGATAATTGATTGTCCCAATCCAATGAAGAGATTAGAGCAAAAAATATTGAAAAACAACACCAAAGAAGACAGATAAATCTTCATAGATGCAACAAAATCTTAGCGATGATAAAAGGTTCCGTCACCAAAGAGGAAGAAATCACCTTGGAATAATAGATATCTGCTTACCAGATACCAATGACTCCTTTAACTAAAAAGAGAGTCATTAGCGCTTGTACAGGATTGTGCCTGTTCACATGAAGGCTGGAAGGCTGGGTGGTGCTTTAGGCATAGATCCCTCCTGTCCCATTCATTCAGGATAGGAAATATGAGAAACAAAAAGGAATCTCCATAGCGTAAAACCGTTTAATATATGTATAAAAAGACAATAAAATAGCCAAATGGCCTCTTACATTGATCGGTGCCTACCCGGCACTGGGACTGCTTGCATGTCCGGGTAATATGTTGACCTGCCATGCAGTTCATTGGCAAGCGTATTTAAAAGACCCACACCAAAGAACAAAGAGGACCTTTCCTTGCTCCTCATTAGCTGAGATCTCCAACCCCACTATACCTTCAGTCCTCTCTGAGACCTGCACTGAGAGGAATGAAGGTGTAGAATTAGGTGTGTCACAGCCAAGTACTTGTGGGCAATCTGCTTTCGGTACACCAACCTCAGATTGTACCAGGCAAATTTCCCTGCCCCAGCTGCTGCACCGCCGAAAGAAGTTCGCTCCCAACAATCCACATGCCCAGCGGTTGAATGCTAGCTTGGCAAAATTGCTAGCACTTCAACTGCTGCCTTTTCATTTGGTAGACTCTGCCCCCTTCCGTGAGTTTGTGGAATGTGCGGTTCCTTAGTGGCAGGTACCCAAACGCCACTTTTTCTCAAGGAAGGCAATTCCGGCTCTCTACCGGCATGTGGAAGGCAATGTCTTGGCCTCGCTGGACAGGGCGGTCAGTGGTAAGGTGCATATTACCGCTGACTCATGATCCAGCAGGCATGGACAGGGACGTTACCTAAGTTTCACCGCGCATTGGGTGACTCTGCTGGCAGCTGGGAAGGATGCAGGACAAGGTGCAGTGGTGTTGGAGGTTGTTCCGCCACCACGCCTCCAAAATGCCACTACTAATGATTGTGACACACCTCTCTCCTCCACCCCCTCCTTTTCTTGTTCCTCCATGGCCTCTTCCTGTGCTTTGTCCTTGGAATCAGCGGTGCTTCGTAGCCATTCAAGGGGCTACACAAGTATGCAGGCCAAAAGATGCCAATGCGGTGCTTGAGCTAGTGTGCTTGGGAGACAGGAGCCACGCTGGGGCAGAGGTTCTGTCAGCTCTGCAGGGGCAGGTTCAGAGGTGGTTGACGCCACTCCAACTTAAGGCAGGAATGGTGGTTTGCGACAATGGCACCAACCTCCTCTCTGCCCTCCGACAGGGACAAATGACCCATGTGCCCTGTTTGGCTCAAGTCCTTAACATGGTGGTGCAGCGGTTCTTGGGCAGGTACCCGGGCTTACAAGATGTCCTGAGGCAGGCCAGGAAAGTCTGTGTGCATTTCCACCGGTCATATAATGCTAGTGCTCGGCATGGAACTCAATGTTGGCCATGCTGCAGCGGCTGCACACGCAGCAGACGGCAATCAATGAGTACCTGTGCGACTATGGCACCAGGACAGGGTCAGGGGAGCTTGCTTTTTTTCCCCACGCCAGTGGGCCATGATCAGGGATGCATGCACTGTCCTGTCACCATTTGAGGAGGCCACGAGGATGGTGAGCAGTGACAGTGCATGCATAAGTGACACTGTCCCCCTTGTCCACCTGTTGGAGAACACACTGCGTGGAATAATGGACAGGGCACTTGAGGCAGAACAGAGGAAGGAAGAGGAGGACTTCCTTAGCTCTCAAGGCCCCTTTTATCCAGACAGATCACACAGGAAGAGGAGGAGGAGGATTGTGTCAGTATGGAGGTGGAGCCTGGCACTCAGCATCAGCAGCAGTCTTTAAGGGATCAGTCCCAAGAAACACATGGACTTGTACGTGGCTGGGAGGAGTTGGCTGCGGACCATGTCGTCCTTAGTGACCCAGAGGACTCCGGACCGAATGCCTCAGCAAACATTTGCTGCATGGCCTCCCTGATCCTGCAAAGCCTGCGTAAGGATCCTCGTATTCGTGGTATCAAGGAGAAGGGCCAATACTGGCTGGCAACCCTCCTTGATCCACGTTACAAGGGTAAGGTTGCGGACCTTATCTTGCCATCACAGAGGGAGCAGAGGATGAAACATCTTCGGGAGGCCTTGCAGAAAGGTCTGTGCAACACGTTCCCAGAGACTGAGAGGTTACAAACTCCTGTTTCTGGACAACGTGTTGCTGAGGCTTCGGTCAGTCAAAGAAGGAGCGGTGAAGAAGGTGGCCGTCTGACCGATGCGTTCAGACAATTTTTTGGTCCGCAGCCCCAAGGTATGATCGGTTCCAGCAACCATCGCCAGCGTCTGTTTTACATGGTGCAGGAATACCTAGGGGCAAGATCTGACTTGGACACCTTTCCCACCGAAAATCCTCTGGGTTACTGGGTCTTGAGGATGGATCACTGGCGAGAGCTTGCACAATATGCAATTGAGCTACCGGCCTGTCCTGCATCCAGCGTTCTTTCGGAACGCACATTCAGTGCTGCTGGAGGCTTTGTAACCGATCACAGGGTGCGTCTGTCCACCGACTCGGTCGATCGACTGACCTTCATAAAAATGAATCAGTCTTGGATCACCACCAGCTACCAAGCACCTGATGCTGATGTAACCGAATAATTTTTTTTGAATTCTCAGATCCCTTCAAAGACTGCCTATGCTGATGCTGAGTGACTATCCTGAATAATTATCCTCTTCCTCCTCAATGATCATGCTGATAGCTTGTAAGAACATTTTTGGTTCTGGGCGCCACCACCAGTGCCTAAGGCCCAATTTTTCAGCCCCTGTTTAACAGGGGCATGTAATTACAATTTTTGATGCAATACTTTGCAGCAGGGCTCGTTCCTGCGTTCCAACTAGAGTATCTGTGAGGGGTTGCAGTGTTGTGGCACCAGCACCAGTGCCTAAGGCCCAATTTTTCAGCCCCTGTTCAACAGGGGCATGTAATTACAATTCTTGATCTAATATTTCACAGCAGGGCCCGTTTCTGCGCCCACCAAGAGCGAGTGAGAACTTACAGTGTTGTGGCACTAGCACCACCACCACCAAAGGCCCAATTTTTCTGCCCCTGTCCAACAGGGGCATGTAATTACAATTCTTGATCTAATATTTCACAGCAGGGCCCTGTGAGGGCTTACAGTGTTGTGGCCACAACAACACATAAGGCCCAAATTTCTGCTGAGTATATAGGGCAGGCCCCTACTTTCAAACATCCAACTTACAAACGACTCCTACTTGCAAACGGAAGGAGACAACAGGAAGTGAGATGAAATCTACCCCTAGGAAGGGAAATTCTCTCCTGTAAGAGTTAATATGGGAAAAACATTTCTCTTTTCCACTGATGCTTTATCACCAATCCTTGTTTCACAAAAAAAAACAAAATTTTCAAAAAACATTTGTCATTGGGACAAAAAATGAGGTGAAATCTTCTGAAGAGGAGCACAGACAGCAAAACAAATGTCACAGGGGTAATAACCCTTCCCTATGTTTTCCAAAAAGCTTAAAATAGATTTTTTTGGCTGGAGCTAAACACGTTAAAAATGTACCAGTTCAAAATTACAAACAGATTCTACTTAACAACAAACCTACAGTCCCTGTCTTGTTTGCACCGCCTGTATACTGCTGTTCAGAGTATATAGGGCCTGGTGGCCCCACGCCTTTCCTTTTTTTAATTTAGGTGCGGGGTTCCCCTTAATATCCATACAAGACCCAAAGGGCCTGGTAATGGACTGGGGGGTACCCATGCTGTTTGTCTCACTGGTTTTCATTCATATTGCCAGGACATTACATTAAAGTCGCAAGCAGTTTTAAATGACCTTTTTTCCTTTAAAAATGACATTTTGTGCAGGGACTGTTCTAAGCACGGGAAACACGTGCCACTTTACAGGCATACTACAGACACCCCCCCTAGGTACGATATTTAAAGGAATATTTCACTTTTTTTTTTAACTATAAGCATCATTAAAATCACTGCTCCTGAAAAAACGTCCGTTTTTAAAAATGTTTTTTACATTGATACATGTCCCCTGGGGCAGGACCCGGGTCCCCAAACCCTTTTTAGGACAATACCATGCAAATTAGCCTTTAAAATGAGCACTTTTGATTTTGAACGGTCGAGTCCCATAGACGTCAATGGGGTTCTAACATTCGTGTGAATTTTCGATCCGTTCGCAGGTTCTGGTGCGAACCGAACTGGGGGTTTTCAGCTCATCCCTACTTATGAGTTCTTGTATGTGGACATGGGGAAGAAGGGCCGGATGTCTGATGGTGGAGTCATCGCCCAGACGGAGTTCTACAGGCGTCTCCAGAATGGCAGCTTGGACTTGTCACCTCCAGAAGACAATGTGGAAGGACTCCCATTCATCTTCGTTGCGGATGAAGCATTTGCGCTGGGGGACCATCTTATGCGGCCATTCCCGATGAGGACCCTCACCCCGGACCAGAGGGTTTTTAATCACTTCAATACCAGGCACTTAGACACCTTCCCGCCCAGGCCAATTTTCAGCTTTCAGCGCTGTCACAATTTGAAGGACAATTGCGCGGACGTGCTACACTGTACCCAAATTTTTTTATTATTTTGTTCCCACAAATAGAGCTTTCTTTTGGTGGTATTTGATCACCTCTGCAGTTTTTATTTTTTGCGCAACAAATAAAAAAAGATAGAAAATTTTGAAAAAAACAAGTTTTTCTTTGTTTCTGTTAACATTTTTTGTAAATAAGTATGTTTTCTTCTTCAATGATGGGCACTGATATGGCTGCACTGACGGGCACTAATACGGCAGCACTGATGGGCACAGATGAGGTGGCACCAATGAGGTGGCACTGATGAGGTGGCACTGATGGGCACTGATGATGGGCACTGATAGGCGGAACTGATGGGCACTGATAGGTGGCACTGATGGGCATTGATAGGTATCACTGGTATGTGGCACTGATGGGCACTCATAGGTAGCACCGATGGGCACTCTTAGGCAGCACTGATGGGCACTCGTAGGTGGCATTGTTGGGTACTTAGGGGTGGCACTGATGGATACTTATGGGTGGCACTGATAGGTGGCACGGATGAGCACTGATGGGCACTGATAGGTGGGCACTGATGGGCATGGATGGGCACTGACAGGTGGCACCGATGGACACTGATGGGTGGCACTGATGACACTGATTGGTGGCACTGATGCTCTTAAGGTTGGCATTGCAGGGCATCTAGGCAATATTATGGTGCCAATCAGTGCCCATTTGTGGGCACTGATTGGCACAGATTGGGCACTGACTGGGCACATTGGGCACATGTGGATGGCCATGGGGTACATACCTGGCCATCCACATGTTGCCCCTTCCCTGGTGGTCCTAGTGGCGATCCCTGGTGGTCCAGTGTGGTCATCCGAGGGGGGCTGCACTGATAAACAATCAGCGCAAACCCCCCCATGTCAGGAGAGCTGCCGATCGGCTCTCCTTTACTTGCGTCTGTCAGACGCGAGTTAGGAAAAGATGATCAACGGCTCTTTCTATTGACATCGTGATCAGCCGTGATTGGACACGGCTGATCACGTGATAAAGAGCCTGCGCCAGAGGCTCTTTACCAAGATCGGTGGAGCGGTGTGTCAGATTGACACACCACTCCACCGATCGCCGTGATGCGCGCCCCCGCGGGCGCACGGCGGCATGTTATCCTGCTGGACGTCATATGACGCCCAGTCAGGATAACGGAACCACTTCCCGGACGTCAATCCGCTATAGGCCGGGCAGGAAGTGGTTAATTACCACTCCGCCTATTTCTTACACGCACACATATGGCGGAGTATAAACTGAATCATATAATCCTGGCGTGCTGTGTTCTACACAACTTTTTACGGCAACATTCTGCCAACTATGCTGGCTCAGTTGGGTCTGAGGCTGCAATTCCAAATGAACCAACCCTGACGGTGCTTGAAAGTGGCCGTCCTGGCTTGCCCCCCCTAAGTGCCCGTGATGTCCGGCTAAGATACCTTGAATTCTTTGCGGGTAGGGGGCTATCAATATACCAGACAATGTCTAAAACCTTTTTCAAATAAAAAAAAAATACTCACATCTTTGGTGACATTTACTGCTTGTGTTTGTTTTAGCTGACCCTGACAGAAATGTGGTGAGTCCTGAAAATGGCGTGATTGTGTAACCTTACAAAGCACTGTTGGGTGTTATTTACTAAAGGCAAAGACACTTTGCGCTACAAGTGCACTTGAAACTTCACTGAAACTGCACTTGTAGTGCCAAGTGGATTTGCCCTTAGGAAATAACACCCATTTTCACAGAAAACAGCAATTAGAGCACCACAAAAGTGTTGTAGCGTTGAGACAATAATCTACACATTCCTGATTAACAATATTTTTAATACCAGCACAATCACATGTGCATTTAGAAAAGGTTTTTAAAACAAACCAACATGTTTGTTGTATAACAATTTTTGGGGTCACATTAGAAAAAGTAGAAATGTCCATTTAGGATAAAACAGGCATGTTTAAAACCAACAAGAAAGACACAAATCTTGAACTTACAAAGTTCACTTTTGGTAGAACTTAAAGGCAATATCAGACATGAGCATTTACAAACTGTGTTTGATATTGCATTCAGATGGGCTGAAGTCACCCCAGAAAAAGCCAAATTTTGAAGATGCACACAAATTTACAAATGTCAACATGTGCTACCTGCCATCACGGGGGATCAAGGGACGTGTTTTGGGGGTGCAACCCCTTCCTCACAGCTACTTTATTTTTGAGGAAGGTGTTGCACCCCCAAAACGCATCCATTGATCTCCCGTGATGGCAGATAGCACATGTTGACACACTGTGTGCCTCTTCAAAATTTGGCTTTTCTCCAATTTGTCAAAAAATGTCAAAAATTTGTAGCACACAAAAAAACAACGGGATTTGGAGTGGTTTTAAACTCTCCCTAAAACATCAATGATGTTCTTCATTTTTTGAAGAACATCATTGATGTTTTTCTTGATGTTTTCCAAGTCCTTATTATACCCCATGATCTCCCCAATCAGGATCTGTGCACTTTCCGAGGTGAAAGGATCTGGATCCACAACATCACGATCACCTAAAAAGATAGAAACCAAAAAACACCATGTATTATAAATATCCCGGCATCCATCTCTCACCTGAGCCTGTGGTCGCAGACACTCACCTGTTGTGGTGCCAATTTCCACCACGTCTTCCTCCTCCTGCACTGCGTTGCTTGGGTGGATTTCCCCTTCTTCCAGAGGTGGGGGGTCTGTGGTCTCCTCGGATGAGGGGTGTCCTCTGTGTCTTTTCTTCCCTATGTAAAAAAAAATGGGTATACTTAGCACACAGATATTTGATGTCAGAACTATAAATATGAAACATTGTTTGGAAGTGGGGTACAATTGTCTGTTTTGGCAGAGTTTCAAGATGTAGAATTTTTAGTGTCCTTTGTCAAGCTTCAATACTTTACCTGTTTTGTACAAGCTTCACAGATGGAGACACCCCTAAAGTATATACACTGGAGCACCTGTGTGGGCCCCCTAATAAAAATGTGAAAACTGCTGCTGAGTGTCCTCTCCTTACACAGAATCTAGTTTGCATTTTATTCTAGTAACAAACCCATCTACACAACCAAATTAGTTTCAGACAAGTAGGCCATAAAAAATGTTGGCAAATGCATATGGCCAAAACAATGGTGTTTTCTAGGCCGCACAAAAAATATTTGATACGAACGAATAATGTGCCCATGAACATAAAAGTTGACATTTAGAAATGGATAACAGTTAAGAAAAGCACATGGAGCAGCACGAACGTAATAAACATAAAAAGAATAAGAACACAGCACAACTACTTACTTTTTTGCAGCACTCTTTTGATCTTTCTGTACTGCTCGTGCTCCCATAATTTGAGGTCCAACCACCGCTTCCTGAGCTGATCTTTCGATCGTCGTACCCCGAAATTCCGGTGCAGACTCTTGACCACTTTCGCCATGATCTTGGCCTTTCTGACATTGGGGTTGGGGTAAGGTCCATACTTCCCATCATAGCCGTCCCTCTTCATTATGTCGACCATCTCCACATGCCTTATATCATCTCCTTCTGGATCGGGATGTTTCAGGCTCCGGGCTTTCCTCCTCCTCATTGGTGTAATTATCTGACACCTGATAATAATGATTATGCCATGCAACAGAACTATTTTTGGCATGATGGCTCTTATTATTTGCAAAATAGGGGTGTAGCCATGAGGGCTAAGTTTGCCCCAAGCATGGCCAATCTTTTCATGGCCAAGTGGGAGGAGGATGTCATCTATCAAGAACCCAGGACAGAACTGGTGTTCTGGAAAAGATACATAGATGACATCCTCCTCCTATGGGATGGTAGCTCTGAGTCCCTATCTGAGTTTATTGCTGATCTCAACACCAATGATAGGGGCATTGCCCTTACATTTGAGGCTAGCACTACTGAGATACATTTTCTTGACCTTAGGATTAGAGTGAATGAAGGTATAATCATCACCTCCACTTATTTTAAGGACACAGACTGCAATGGCTATATAGACACTAAAGCTGTCACCATAAGGCCTGTTTGGGATCAGTAAAATAATAAAAAACAACTCAGCGCTGACACGTGAACAATATAAAATAAATGCAAGCAAGCACAAAGGCAAATTCAACAAAAACCCCAAAAGACATATAAATAATAAGAGTGCTGCGCAAATAAATTGTCCATTCAATAATAGAAGTTGGGAGATGAGATCACCAGTGGATAGTCAAACGCCTAGGATAAGATCAGAGGTGACTAAAAAATCCCTTCACCATATATGGATGGCCCCTCACCTGCAATCTTCGACCTGAAACAGGTCACACAGCATGTAAACCATAACAAAAGGTAAGCTGAAATAGGCGATAGTAACTTCACACAAAGTACTCCCACTCTCATCAGATGGCGTAGATGAAATATGAAAATAAAGCATAGACAATATAGTGCTCTCCGTTTCTAAAACTTGATTGCTAAAATAGAAAAAACTTGTGCACTCACAAATCCTAGCACTCAGATCCGAGTGCCGGCTGGATGGCGTGTGATCGTGAACAGGCTGACAGCCACGGGTGACGTCATGCGCTCCTGGCCCCCGTACGCGTGCCGCCCCGCGCTGATGAAGTCCCGCCCACAGGACGTAACGCGTACGGGGGCCAGGAGCGCATGACGTCACCCGCGGCTGTCAGCCTGTTCACGATCACACACCATCCAGCTGGCACTCGGATCTGAGTGCTAGGATTTGTGAGTGCACAAGTTTTTTCTATTTTAGCAATCAAGTTTTAGAAACGGAGAGCACTATATTGTTTATGCTTTATTTTCATATTTCATCTACGCCATCTGATGAGAGTGGGAGTACTTTGTGTGAAGTTACTATTGCCTATTTCAGCTTACCTTTTGTTATGGTTTACATGCTGTGTGACCTGTTTCAGGTTGAAGATTGCAGGTGAGGGGCCATCCATATATGGTAAAGGGATTTTTTAGTCACCTCTGATCTTATCCTAGGCGTTTGACTATCCACTGGTGATCTCATCTCCCACCTTCTATTATTGAATGGACAATTTATTTGCGCAGCACTCTTATTATTTATCTGTTTGCCAGCTCCTAAGGTTGAGGCGTTATTGCACTAATACTGAGGACTTTGTGTCTGAAGCCTCTATCCTCAGGCAGCGATTTCTTGAAAAAAGTTGCCTGAATGTCATACTAACTTGACAGTACCAATACTGTGAGTATTTTTTTTTTATCATGTACAGTACACAGATCACAAGTTTTAAATATCAATTTCAATCAATCAATATCAAAATCAATATCAAATCTAATTTCACTTCTCCTGTTTTGTGAGAAGAGAAAATCAGAAAGATGGAAGACAACATTAGCTAATAGGTAGACATATTGGAATACGTGTCACACACTTCATTGCATCCTTCTGATTTTCTTTTATTGCTTCTCATTTATTGCAGGTAATTTGCTAAAGAAATTTATATTGTGTACCTAGCTAAGAAGATGCCCACTTATCTCAGTGAATAAAGTAAAACTGTGTTCACTTCAATCACCTGGTCACATGCAAGGTTTTTTTTTCAAATTCTTCTTCAAATGATTTAGTGTACAAAGGGAACATAGTACTGTCTTCATTTGGCTTTTATGGATTATAAATCAAAGATGAAGGTTGTATGTTTGGTCATATTCATAATTCATTTTATACATTATTGGGTATTGATGAATTATGGATTCAAATATATTTCTCTTAAGGTTTTTGTATGTAATAACTTATGATATGGGTGTAACAGATGTTTAGTGGATTGCGGAAAATTGTTACTTGATACTTACGTTAAATTTCCTTTCCTGGCTTATCCTCATGTCAGCAATAGTGGGTCAACTCACCCTTGACCCCGAGGACCACTTTCTATCTCAGAATAAAAGACAGAGACCCCTTCCCTCAGGTGTTCTATAACTAGACTGTGACAGGACAAAGGGAGGGAAAAAGTTTGCTGACATTAGGATAAGCTAGGAAAGGAAAATTATGGTAAGTATCAGGTAACAATTTTCCATATTCCTGGCTCACCTCATGTCAGCAACAGTGGGACTTAACTAGCCAATCTAGGGTGGGAATAGAAAAAACAAGAAACAACCTAACACCCCCGTGCTTGCCAAAAATAATTTAAATTGCTGTTTAAAGCTGCAGATACAACAGCGGAACTGAATTGAGAAAAACTAGCTGAGGCTACATCCAGTTTGTAGTGTGGCACAAAGGTGGACTCAGAACTCCAGCTGGCTGCCTTGCAGATATCAAATGCCAAAACTTTCATGTGTGCTGTCCACGATGCTGCAACCCCTCTGATAGAATGAGCCTGCACTTTCATAGGTAACGGTAATCCTTGCTTTGTATAGGATTGTAAGGATTTTGGTGGAATATAAGGCAATTGGTGGAGCCAGGTATCATCCCAGTAGTAGCGTAGTCCAAAAGCTATGATAAGAGTCCAAAGTCCAACGTATGATAAGACTTTAATTATACCACAAGCAACCATCAAATATCAAAAATCCAGAAAGTATAAAATATAACAAATTTTATTAATAATCAGTTAAACAAAAACACATCATAAAAACTTGTTATACAGTAATTCAGAATATTAATGTTGTGTTTTTTTTTCCTCTTTTCTTCTTTCTTTAGTACTAGTTTTTATGAATGTTATTCACATGTGTGATTGTTTTTGATTTGTGATTGCACCTATGGTATAATTCAACTCCCATCATACTTTGCCTTTGGACTTGCTTTGTATAGGCTACCTTTATAACTATCAGAATCCATGAGGAGATTGTCCTGAAAGAAGCCTTATCCCCCTTCTTAGGGTCTGCTGGGAGAACAAAGAGGATGTCAGTTTTCATTAAACTTGCTGTTTTGAAGATGTAAGCTGAAATTAGTTTCTCCGTGTCCAAAGAACTGAACTCTTCCTGACTTGAAGAAGTGGGTTCAGGTGGAAAAACTGAAAAAAAATATTTCCCAGTTGTGATAAAAGCTTGGTGCAACTTTGGAAAGAAAGTGGGGGGCAGGTCTTAACACCAATTGATCGAATGAAAGGTGACTTGCAACTGCTGTAAAAAGGTGACTTGCAACTTCCTCATATGCCATCCAGCCCATGGTACTACTGGGATGGTTGAAGCTTGCACCCCTAACAAGACCATACAGTCTCTTGCTGATAGGGAGTACATTTGGCTCACTTGTACACAATTTGATATCTCCGAGATTTTCCGTTTAAGCAAAAAGCTCTTCCCCCTCCAGGTATTAAACAAAATGCCCAGGTATTCCATTTCCTGACTCAGTTCCAACTGGCTTTTTTGAGGGTTCACCAACCAATCGAACCGTCCCAAAGTGTCCAAAACTATCTCCCAATAGTGAATGAGTTGTTAACTGGATTTTGCTAGAATGATCATGTCTATTTTTAAAACATAGAGAAAAACCAGTGTGGCTATAAATATTTTTAAAAAAACTCTTGGAGCTGTACACAGCCCAAAGGGCAGGCAGTTGAATTAGAAATGGAGACCTGCTATTGCAAAACGTAGATATTTTTGAAGACTGGAAATATCGGAATGTGCAAATAGGCATTCGCTAAGTCGATTGAAATCATCCAGTTTTGTTACTGTACAATCGATATGATTGTGTGAATCAAATCCATATTGAACTTCTCTGCCTTTATGTAGGCATTCAGCTTTTTCAGGTTGAGTACCAGTCTGAATCCCCCAGAAGCTTTGGGAACAAGAAAAATTGGAGAGTAGAATCCCTTGCCCTTTTATTGAGGGGGTACTGAAACCATAGCTTTTCTCAACAACAGGGTACTGAAACTATAGCTTTTCCCGACAACAGTTCTTCTATATAACTTGCTAAGTAACTCCCTTTCTCTTGATTCCCTGGCCATGGGGTCTTCACAAAATTTGCAAGGGGCTGATGAAGAAAATTAATTTGGTAGCCTATTTTGATTTTATCCACTATCAATTCATTCACAATATTGTCCACCCATACCTTCCAAAATAGGGTAAGTCTGGCCCCCACTGGAGGATAGACGGGCCGCATTTCAGAAATCCTTTGCTGTAGTCTTGGTAGCCTGAGTTGCCCTTGCCTTAACTCCTCTGAGAAAATAACTCTTTTTTTCCCTTTCCACTGGGGTTGGTTATACTCCCTACCGGGCTTGTAGGATCTGGCATCTCAAAATCTCCTCTGAGTTGCCTGATATGGATGAAAAGGCTGCTGCTTCCATTTTCCTGACTGAGGAAGAAGACCACCCCCGTGACTCTTTTAATAGCTTCATCCAGATTCTTCCTAAAGAGGGATTTCCCATTATATGGGATGGAATATAATGCCTGCTTTGAAGCATTGTCAGCGACCCAATGCTACAGCCATAAAGCACGCTTTGCAGTTACGGAATAATCCATTAGTCTGGCTGAACTTCTCACTAAATCCACTGAGGCCTCGTAATTAAGTCTGAGGCTAGATTCAGCTCTTCTAGGTAAGTGATATTTCTCTTATAATTTATCTCCATCTTTTAGGTCATCTCCACGTTTGATACCAATGCTTTTAGGGCTTTAGAGACAGAGGTCAGGGCTAATACTGGACAGCAGGAAAACCCTGCAGCAGAATAGATTTTCTTTAGATAGGAATTCACTCTGAGATCCATGGGATCATTAAAAGTCACTGAGCTTTCCAATGGCAGAGTGACGTGACATGGTAGGCGCTGGAGGGCTGCATCATTTACCAAAGGAGTAGCCCAAACTGACAGATCTGATGAGCTTAACGGGTACAATTTTGTGAGCCTATTATGTAGGTTGGTCTTTTTGTCTGGCTTATTCCACTCTTCTTCAATAACCTCCTTCATTTCCATCATTAAAAAGGGAAGATGGGGCCTTCTTTTTTAAGACCTGGAAAAAAACTACAAACCTTCTGGGGGGGTTTAGCCTCAGATTCCCATTCAATTGCTTCCTTCACGGTCTCTACAAACAGATTCACCAGACTAAAATTAAAGGAAAATGGAAGATCCTCCTCATCTCCTGAAGAATGATCTGTAACCACCTCATCACCAGTAGAGGCCTGAGGATGCTTATGGTCTGAAGAGTGACCTTTCTGACATGTAGCAGATCTTTTCAAAGGGGAAAAAGATAATTGCTGTATAGATTTTGTAACCACCTGTTAGATAAAGGATTTAAATCTCTCTGCATCAGCCCCTCTATCTGCTAAAATCTCCTTTAAACATTCAGCTCATATTCATTTCCTAGGTAAGGCTGCTGCTGAATAAGCCCAACAAAGTCCCTCAGTTAGACTGCCCATCCCGCTTGGACCTGGCACTGGAGAAAGTGGCTTGACATATAATGGGTTGAGTTGAGTAACTGAGTATAGGCCTGCCTCATGGCAAGTGCAGAACTAGAAGAGTGGTTTCTTCTGGAATCCAGAGAGGAGGAATGATGAAGGGACATTGATTTCTTTGCATGCTTGTATTTGGGACTAGAATTCCTTAAACAAGGAAATACTACAATATTAGAGCAGTGAAAGAAAGTTGCACCCTTTTAAAAACTGTTCTTACGTTGCCTCCCCTACCTTTCTGCAGGCTTCAGTGCCTCCTGCACATGTTGTGATGAGCTAATCGTACCTGAAATGAGGACAGAGATAAGGAACCTATACATCCTTACCCAGAGCTATAGCCATGGCTTCATTTCTTTTACAAAGTATGTGAGAATAGACCTTACCAGCAGGGCAGACACAGGAGCAAGAAAGCAGCACCCACTGTCAAACAGAGCCAGAGAAGAGAAAGAGAGAGAGAGAGAGAGGAAGGAAGGCTCTCCTCTGTTTAAATAAGCTGTCTGTCATTGCCTAGCAACAGAGTAAACAGCCTCTGATGGCCACATAGTCTGTGTTACCACACCCACTGCCCCTCTCTTGCAAGACAAATGAGGCCCGCCCCCTAATGAAGCCTCTGGAGAGAGCGAGAAAGCATTCTGAGGAAGGAGGGAGGACAAACACTGCACCGGCAGCTGCATTAAATATATGTCTCTTTAAGCCATCTTGCCTGCACCTTGGCACCAAAGGGCTTCTGGAATCAGGCAGATTTACAGCCAACATCCAGAACTTCCAAGCCAGAAAGGCTGAACCCTGGTGGGAACTTTGGCAGGGAGGAAATATGAGATTATCTATTAATTTATTCATCTGAGGTAAGAGACAGGTGTCCTGGAGCAGGACCAGAAAAAGAGGGAAGGGGTCACTGTATTTTATTTTGAGGTAGAAGGTGGTCCAAGGGGGCAGAGTTAATCCACTGTTGCTGACATGAGGTGAGCCAGGAAATAAAAATGATGTATTATGTAGGGGTGAATTGTTCTGGGTTGTAAATACAAAGGATTTACATATTTTAAATGTATTTACTGGGTTTATCCGTTTGTTAGCAGACATGATCCGCAGCAAGGTCATAGGACTTGGCAAAAAAAAGAAAAGCGTGGAATAAATATTGTAAAAATACATATAATTAGGACAATATATCAAAAATGCAATATTTCCAAATGATGAAGTAAGAGTTATCAAGTATTAAAAGGGTATGGTTCACAGTCAAGTATATGTTGTACTTAAATGCCCACAGTAAATGAGCATTCCTGCCAGATGTCACATGATTCTTTTTTATAAACCAGTTCATTAGGGATGATTTGATTTACCAATGACTTCCACGGTGATAATCTGGGAGGTCTGGTATTCATCTATCTCCAGCTATGGTCTTAATAGTTAAGAGTATTTCCCTGAGAAATACTCTCACATACAATCGCCAGAATTCCTTATCCAGTAGTCTCAATAAGCATAGGGCAAAGGAGATAGGAACTTGCATAAAAATTGAATTGATAACAAGGAGATGACCTGTGACAAAAAAATGTGATTGAGATTTGCATCAAGCTAATGACAGGACAGACAGTCTGTGGAAGGAAGACAAACCATCCTACACAATATAAGGGGAGTTAGATATAACTGATAAACCACTGTATATACAATGGCATTATGTTATTATTGAATGCTGATGAAACTTTTAAGTGAAACATAAGTGTAATCCCAGTGTTCACCTAGAGATTTAGAGTTTGCTAATAGATGTATGCCTTAATTGGAGTCCTTTGTGTGAGTTACTGATATAGATTAGATATTAAGTCACCAGGTCCCTGTGATCAGAATATAGCAATTTTTTTTGAAATTTCAATATTTGTATATTGTTCAGTTTAAACTGCTCAGCTAATGTATGGTACTAATGTAGGGATAAGTTACAAAAGATGTCAGGGAGATTGAATTTCCCCTTTAAGGGGCAGACATTAGCAAGTATTTTTTTTTACTACATATATGGCTCCCACAGGTGTGGCATTGGAATAGAGATAAAATGGTTCAACGAGAGAAAAATGTCCAAGACATCTTGTAAGTAATATAGAATAGCAACTTAGACCTCAAGGAGCAGTTTGTGTGGGTAAATGACTGCTTCCACCAATAATTAAAGATGAGGCAGGCCAGAGGCATGTAGATGATGTACTTCAGAAGAGGGGAGGTCTACATCAGTAGACTATAATTACAGCTGTTGCAACTACCTTGCCATATACATAAAACAGCTAAAGGTTGGAGAGGGACATACCATCCTCCTCCATAGGTTGTTGGATTGAAGGCAATTTAAGTTTGGGTTAACCACTTGAGCCCCGGACCATTATGCTGCCTAAGGACCAGAGGTCTTTTTCCAATTTGGCACTGCGTCGCTTTAACTGCTAATTGCGCGGTCATGCAATGCTGTACCCAAACAAAATTTGCGTCCTTTTCTTCCCACAAATAGAGCTTTCTTTTGATGGTATTTGATCACCTCTGCGGTTTTTATTTTTTGCGCTATAAACGGAAAAAGACCGAAAATTTTGAAAAAAAATGATATTTTCTACTTTTTGTTATAAAAAAAATCCAATAAACTAAATTTTAGTCATACATTTAGGCCAAAATGTATTCGGCCACATGTCTTTGGTAAAAAAAATGTCAATAAGTGTATATTTATTGGTTTGCGCAAAAGTTATAGCGTCTACAAACTAGGGTACATTTTCTGGAATTTACACAGCTTTTAGTTTATGACTGCCTATGTCATTTCTTGAGGTGCTAAAATGGCAGGGCAGTACAAAACCCCCCCAAATGACCCCATTTTGGAAAGTAGACACCCCAAGGAAATTGCTGAGAGGCATGTTGAACCCATTGAATATTTATTTTTTTTGTCCCAAGTGATTGAAAAATGACAAAAAAAAAAAAAAATATTTACAAAAAGTTGTCACTAAATGATATATTGCTCACACAGGCCATGGGCCTATGTGGAATTGCACCCCAAAATACATTTAGCTGCTTCTCCTGAGTATGGGGATACCACATGTGTGGGACTTTTTGGGAGCCTAGCCGCGTACGGGGCCCCGAAAACCAATCACCGCCTTCAGGATTTCTAAGGGTGTAAATTTTTGCTTTCACTCTTCACTGCCTATCACAGTTTCGGAGGCCATGGAATGCCCAGGTGGCACAAAACCCCCCAAAATGACCCCATTTTGGAAAGTAGACACCCCAAGCTATTTGCTGAGAGGCATATTGAGTCCATGGAATATTTTATATTTTGACACAAGTTGCGGGAAAGTGACACTTTTTTTTTTTTTTTTTTTTTCATAAAGTTGTCACTAAATGATATATTGCTCACACAGGCCATGGGCATATGTGGAATTGCACCCCAAAATACATTTAGCTGCTTCTCCTGAGTATGGGGATACCACATGTGTGGGACTTTTTGGGAGCCTAGCCGCGTACTGGACCCCAAAAACCAATCACTGCCTTCAGGATTTCTAAGGGTGAAAATTTTTGATTTCACTCTTTACTGCCTATCACAGTTTCGGAGGCCATGTAATGCCCAGGTGGCACAAAACCCCCCCAAATGACCCCATTTTGGAAAGTAGACACCCCAAGCTATTTGCTGAAAGGCATGGTGAGTATTTTGCAGCTCTCATTTGTTTTTGAAAATGAAGAAAGACAAGAAAAAACATTTTTTTTTTCTTTTTTCAATTTTCAAAACTTTGTGACAAAAAGTGAGGTCTGCAAAATACTCACTATACCTCTCAGCAAATAGCTTGGGGTGTCTACTTTCCAAAATGGGGTCATTTGGGGGGGTTTTGTGCCACCTGGGCATTCCATGGCCTCCGAAACTGTGATAGGCAGTGAAGAGTGAAATCAAAAATTCACGCCCTTAGAAAGCCTGAAGGCGGTGCTTGGTTTTCGGGGTCCCGTACGCGGCTAGGCTCCCAAAAAGTCTCACACATGTGGTATCCCCGTACTCAGGAGAAGCAGCAGAATGTATTTTGGGGTGTAATTTCATATATTTCCATGGCATGTTTGAGCAATATATCATTTAGTGACAACTTTGTGCAAAAAAAAAAAAAAAATTTGTCTCTTTCCCGCAACTTGTTTAGCAATATAAAATATTCCATGGACTCGACATGCCTCTCAGCAAATAGCTTGGGGTGTCTACTTTCCAAAATGGGGTCATTTGGGGGGTTTTGAACTGTCCTGGCATTTTATGCACAACATTTAGAAGCTTATGTCACACATCACCCACTCTTCTAACCACTTGAAGACAAAGCCCTTTCTGACACTTATTGTTTACATGAAAAAGTTTTTTTTTTTTGCAAAAAAATTACTTTGAACCCCCAAACATTATATATTTTTTTAAAGCAAATGCCCTACAGATTAAAATGGTGGGTGTTTCATTTTTTTTTTTCACACAGTAATTGCGCAGCGATTTTTCAAACGCATTTTTTGGGGAAAAAACACACTTTTTTTAATTTTAATGCACTAAAACACGCTATATTGCCCAAATGTTTGATGAAATAAAAAAGATGATCTCAGGCCGAGTACATGGATACCAAACATGACATGCTTTAAAATTGCGCACAAACGTGCAGTGGCAACAAAATAAATACATGTTTAAAAGCCTTCAAAAGCCTTTACAGGTTACCACTTTAGATTTACAGAGGAGGTCTACTGGAAAAATTACTGCACTCGATCTGGCCTTCGCGGTGATACCTCACATGCATGGTGCAATTGCTGTTTACGTTTGACGACAGACCGCCGCTTGCGTTCGCCTTAGCGCGAGAGCAGGGGGCGACAGGGGTGTTTTTTTTTTTTTTTTTTTTTCTTTATTATTTTTTTGCTTTTTTAATCTTACTTTTAAACTGTTCCTTTCATATTTTTTTTTTTAATCATTTTTATTGTTATCTCGGGGAATGTAAATATCCCCTATGATAGCAATAGGTAGTGACAGGTACTCTTTTTTGAAAAAATTGTGGTCTATTAGACCCTAGATCTCTCCTCTGCCCTCAAAGCAAATGACCACACCAAGATCGGTGTGATAAAATGCTTCCCCAATTTCCCAATGGCGCTATTTACATCCGGCGAAATCTAAGTCATGAAATACTCGTAGCTTCCGGTTTCTTAGGCCATAGAGATGTTTGGAGCCACTCTGGTCTCTGATCAGCTCTATGGTCAGCTGGCTGAATCACCGGCTGCATTCTCAGGTTCCCTGTTGAGACAGGAGAGCCAGAGAAAAACACGGAAGACGGTGGGGGGGGGGGCATTCCCTCCCACGGCTTGTAAAAGCAGTCTAGAGGCTAATTAGCCGCTAGGATTGCTTTTACATGAAAGCCGACCGCTGGCTGAAAAGAATGATACCAAGATGATACCTAAACCTGCAGGCATCATTCTGGTATAACCACTCAAAGTCGTGAATGGCGTACCTGAAGACAAAAAAATGGTTAACAATGGTTAACAATAAAGCACAGTAAAGTGTAAATAATTACACACCTGAAAAACAAACATGATAAAACATAATAACAATAACAATAACAATAACAATCAATAACAATAACAATAACAATAAAACATTGCAGAATAGAATACAGTAAAAAAGAGCAGAACAATAGAGAGAGAGAATAGAGAGAGAGAGAACAATAAAACAACAACTATTTTTTTTTATTTCATATTTTTTTTTTTTTTTAGACTTTTTTTGTAACTAACTTTTATAACGGTAACCGGTTCCAGGTTCGGGTCTCTCAAAATGCGATGGCATCTTGGGAGACCCTGTGAAAGTGTGCCTAGTCTGTGCAATGCTGTACCCTACGCTAATACTCAACTAGTGAATAGTAGCGTTCAAAACATTCACCAATGCAAAGACCAGGATTGTCAGGACAGGAGGGACAATAATAGCGGGTGTCACGCCTATATCCTCGCTTGCTGCAGACACGACATCTTTTTTGGGGGGTTCGTTGGGTAGGGGTACTCGGGAGGACATAAAAATGCCTCTCATGCAGCCGACTGCATTTGGTTGGGGATGTGAATGGGGGAAGTACGGGCGCTGCAGAAGCGGTGGGTTCCCAATTAGGATTGGCGAATGCAGCAGGAAGGGCACTATGGGCACGACGGGCCTGTGTTTGTCTTTTTGGTGGCAGCGGGACACTACTTGTGCTTGCCACCTCACCAGCTTGAACTGCACTTATGGGACTCGCCACGTCACCAAGTGTTACTGCAGTGCTGGTTTGACTACGACCGGGGTGTATTAGGCCGCTGGCGCTTGCCAGTTCACCAAAACACTACCAAAAAACTGTTAGCGATCGCAGGGATCAGGCCTGACTCTGCGAACGCTGCAGTTATGCGTTTAGTGTTTTGTAAGTGACAGTGATCGATCGATACCGCACTTGGGTGGGCTGGGCTGGGCCGGGCGGAGGGGCAAAACGCAGGTGCTAGCAGGTATCTGGGCTGATCCCGCTAACACTGCGTTTTTGGGAACCCTAAACTGCTGGGGACGCTAGTATAGATCTGATCGGATCAGATATTGATGCGATCAGATACTATACCACTAAGGGAGGTGTACAGTGCGTGCGTGGGTGTTAGCGGTACTGGCGCTAATCTGACGCTGCCTGGGGCTGGTGCTTGCCAGTTCACCAAAACGCTACAAAAAAAACTGTTAGCGATCGCAGGGATCAGGCCTGACTCTGCGAACGCTACAGTTATGCGTTTAGTGTTTTGTAAGTGTCAGTGATCGATCGATACTGCACTTGGGTGGGCTGGGCTGGGCCGGGCGGAGGGGCAAAACGCAGGTGCTAGCAGGTATCTGGGCTGATTCCGCTAACACTGCGTTTTTGGGAACCCTAAACTGCTGGGGACGCTAGTATAGATCTGATCGGATCAGATATTGATCCGTTCAGATACTATACCACTAAGGGAGGTGTATGGTGCGTGCGTGGGTGTTAGCGGTACTGGCGCTAATCTGACGCTGCCTGGGGCTGGTGCTTGCCAGTTCACCAAAATGCTACCAAAAAAACTGTTAGCGATCGCAGGGATCAGGCCTGACTCTGCGAACGCTGCAGTTATGCGTTTAGTGCCTTGTAAGTGACAGTGATCGATCGATACTGCACTTGGGTGGGCCGGGCGGAGGGACAAAATGCAGGTGCTAGCGGGTATCTGGGCTGATCCCGCTAACACTGCGTTTTTGGGAACCCTAAACTGCTGGGGACGCTAGTATAGATCTGATCGGATCAGATATTGATCCGTTCAGATACTATACCACTAAGGGAGGCGCATGCTGCGTGCGTGGGTGTTAGCGGTACTGGCGCTAATTTGACGCTGTCTGGGGCGACGCATATCACTGCCGGGCGATCGGGGGGCTAAACCTTTATTCGGTAATAAACGGCGGGTGCCCTGACACTATAAAAAATAAACGAACTAACCAGCGTCAACCGTAACGGTTATACGGTGATCAGTGGTGAAAGGGTTAACTAGGGGGCAATCAAGGGGTTAAAACATTTATTAGGTAGTATATGGGGGTCCCTGACGCTATAAAACGCTGACGGCGAACCTAAATATTTACCTCACTAACTAGCGTCACCAGCGACACTAATACAGCGATCAGAAAAATGATCGCTTAGCGACACTGGTGACAGGGGGTGATCAAGGGGTAAAACTTTATTAAGGGGGGTTAGGGGGGTACCCTAGACCTAAAGGGGGGTAATATACACTGTCCCAACACAGTAACTGTCACAAACTGACACTATGCAGTAATCAGAAAAAAAAACAAACAAAAAAAAAAAAAACTGCTGGTGTCAGTTTGTGACAGGGGGGGGGGGGGTGATTGGGGGGGGATCGGGGGGCGATCGGGGGGGGGATCGGGGTGATTTGTGTGCCTGGCATGTTCTACTGTGTGTGTAGTGTTTGTGCACTCACATACTTGTCGTCTCTCCTCGGGCCGGAACGGAAAATACCGACCCGAGGGGAGATGACATCACTTCCTTTGCTGCTGTTTAGCATACAGCAGCAAAGGAGTGTTCTCATTGGCCGGCGGCGATCGCGAGGGGGGGGCCACGAACGGATGGTCTCCCCCTCATCACCGATCGCCGCTGGACAAACGACGACCGCCTCGGGCACCGGGGGGGGGTCCGATCGGACCCCCCACCCGCGGAAGGCAAATCACGTACCCTGTACGTGATTTTGCCTGTCCGTGCCACTTTGCCGACGTACATCGGCGTGAGGCGGTCGTCAAGTGGTTAAGAAGGGTCATATATAAAAATGAGAGAGGAGTGAACCTGAGTCCTTAAAAATAGATTTATATATGAGGATAGGCATATGTTCTATCATGTATAAATATTTAGGAAGGATAAATAGTTTCATTAAAATATTTATGCTTGCCACAGAAAGTGGAATGCTGGGCCAACTGAGAAGCTTCTGAACCACTCCACCACCTCCATCACAACAGGTAAGTCATTATGTACATTGTTATTAAACATGATAACATCATCTGCATATGATCTGAGTTTGCCAGAAGTGGGATTTAATTGTATACCTGTCATTCTATTATATTGCCTGAAGTATATAGCTAGGGTTTCTATTGCAAATAATAATAAAAGTGGAGACAGTGGGGATCCCTGGCAAATACTAATACTAATACTAATCTAAAGAGTGAAAAGGGCTCACAGAGAATACTATTTCTGCATAGTCTACATGTTGGTGCTAATAGCAGGATTTGAATCCAACATTTAAAGTTACCAAGCTTGCCAAATGTTTGCATACATGGAATTCAAGGGAATCAAAGGCCTTAGCCATGCCAAGCAAAGCCAGTGCCAGAAAATCATTCAACTTGTGGGATCATTAGGTCGTAATCTGTTCTCCCCTTATATTTTGTAAGTTAACTAAGGGCCAATACTTTCATGCATCATAAAATCTGGGTTTACCAGTGTGATTGGCCTATACTTTAATCTCCTCCACAAACCACCACAACACTTGGACAATGTTGTAGGAAAGAGGACATTTTCAATGCATTTTCATGGGCTTAATACATTTTCAATGTATCACAAAATAGTCAATGCATGTCAATGCATCACACACATACAAACTAACCCTACTGAAAACAATGGTTGAGTGCGCATGCGCGCGGGCATGGGAGCGGACATGTTCTGACCTGCTCCGCACGCCGCCGGCCTTTCTAAGCTATTTTAAGCTGGAGGGAAGACGCAGAACTCGCAGACTTCTTGGGGATCACACTATGAATCGCAGAGGAGGGGGAACAATGACAAAGAAACCCCCGACATCAAGCTACTCGTTCCGTTCGGGGAGCGCTGCAGCACAAACCCCTCCTTCCAAGATGGCGTCGGGCTGGAGGACAGAGGCAGATGCAGTGAGGCAGGTGAGCAGGACCCAGCGTAACCAGGCCCCCCCTGCACAAGGAACCTCCTCTCATAACACAGCGGCTGCTGACATAGATGGCACACGGGACCCCATCTCCTCTCAGTCACAAGAAGACATGATAAGATCACAGAAGGGTGAGTCCCCACGGTTTTCTCTCTCCCCCTCCCACACTTATCAGGGAGAGGGAATGGATGGTGCTGATTCCCCAGTGTCCTCTATGAAGAGCAATATGGCTGAAATAGCTGAACTCGCTCTAAGCCAAAATAGCACAGGGAGTGAACATTCTCCCCCGCCTCCAGCACCATATTCAGGAGATTCTGTCCTCCTTGCTCGCTTCTCAGCATTACTGCAACAAGAGTTGCCTAAAGCCTGTCAATCAATCACAGCTGAAATGAAACATGACTTTAATGATATAGGAGAAAGACTGGACACTATTGAATCTAAAATGGATGGCACAGTGCGGAGGGTTAATCAGAACTCAAGCATGATATCCTGATTACAGGATCAATTAGATGAAGCCAACGCCAAAATTGAAGATCAGAAAAATAGATCCAGGTGCTATAATTTTCGAATTCGTGGTCTACCGGAAATGGTGACTGACCTAGAAGAGGCAGTGCATAAACTTATGCAGGATTTGATCTCAGACATCACGCCACAGCACATGGAAATAGATAGAGTCCACCAAGCTTTGACAGCCCCAAGAAAAGATGGCCCCCCAAGGGACATTATAGTTAATCCGCATTTTTACAGAACTAAGGAACAAATAATGACCGCAGCCCGCGGTAGGAATGAAATCAACCTCATGGGACATCCAATACAGATTTTCGCGGACATTTCGCAAATGACTATCCAAAAAAGAAGGGCTCTAAAGCCATTATTGGCACAGCTCACTAACCACCAAATCAAGTACCGCTGGTCATTTACATTTCGTTTGTCATTTACCTTTAAGGGAAAGACATATTCTTTTGTCAATTTTCCGGATGGAGAAGACATCCTTATGGGCCTTGGCTTAATATCCAAGGAATCATCATCCCCAAAAGCACGACCAGAATTGGATCGCCCAGTCTCGCCCCTGTGGGAACAATGCCAATGAGATTCTTCTAGAAGATGACACCCAGCTGCTGGACCAGATGGATGACGGAGCAGAACCCTCCTCTGAGAAGTATTTCTTCTACAGTGACAGTTGATATCACTGTAAGCCTGTACAAGGCTCCCCTTCAGGGATTTGGAACTTACAGAGTTGGCTGTGGTTGAGCCAGTTTAATTTGTCTTTAAGACACCAATGTGACTTCCTTATTTCTGGAGGGATGTGATCCCCTCTCCTTATTGGGAGATTAGAGTTAGAGCTTCTTAAACAATATTTGTTGCTTTAACATGAAGGTTTTATAATATAATTGAAAATGAACCCCCTAGTCTAGTTTAGTCTAGCCCAGTTGGACTTAAGCTAACATAAAATGTTAGTTCATTAGATTTGCTAGACTCCCCTCCCTAATAGAACAATGTTTTATAAGGAAAATGTCGGGGCGGAACCGTATGCTACTTCTTGGCGAGCTTGTCGTCATCAGATAGGTGGTGACAACCTCGCTCAACCCGATGGAGGCTTTGGTCTCCTGGACCCTTATGCACATGTTCTCAATTTCATATCAGTTGTCTATGTACTTTATTTCTGGGGGGACAGAGGGACAGTGGTCCAGTTCATCTAATCCCAACACTGTTTTCTCATTCCTTCTTTCTTTTTCTTTTTCTATTTCCTGGAGTACACTCCTACAATCGAAAACTGAAGAGCCTCATCAAAACATCCTCTTCCAGATGGAGATGGCGAACACCTACAACAGGCAAGTACAGTCTGTCGAACCATAATGCTAAGATCATTAGTACCTCATTCCCATACTCACATACTAACGCATAATGTTCAAGGCTTAAATTCCCCTACGAAACAAGCTAAAGCATTTCAAAATTACCTAAAATTGGATATAGATTTCCCACTTCTCCAGGAAATGCATTTTTCGCGTACCTCAGCTCCCCGACACTTAAATGCTAGATATCCCACGTTCTATTTATCGAACAGCCCAGACAAGAAAAGAGGGGTAGTGATTTGTATTGCGAAAAGAGTCCCGTTTATCCCCACCACAGTTATTAGAGATAAAGAGGGGAGGTACATCATGGTTGCGGGGAAAGTGAATGAAAATGCTCTTACACTTATATCATATTACGCTCCCAATACGGGTCAGGTAACATTTTTTGAAACTATGCTAAAAACTCTGATGCCACATGTACAAGGTCGAGTTATACTGGGTGGAGACAACAATGTCTCCCTGGATCAAGTCTTGGATAGGACCAATGCACACAAACCTGTTGTGAAACATATCCCCAAACAGGGCGTTAAACTAGCCTGGATTTTACACTCCTACAACCTCGTAGATATTTGGAGAGACTTTCATCCCACGACCAGAGATTTTACTCACTATTCTCAAGTCCACAAAACATACTCGCGCATAGACCACTTACTCACACAATCCTCACTATTGCCATCAATTAAGTCGATTAAAATAGTGCCCAGCTCATGGTCAGACCACTCACCAGTACTAATGACACTGGCCGACCTATGGATGAGACCAAAACCCTCAACCTGGTGGCTTAATGCTACACTACTTAATGATCCCATCGTATACGCTGAAGTAGAGAAAGCCCCTTGACAGTACATTACTGAAAATCATGCTAGCAACACATCCCCTGGCATTAATTGGGCAGCGCATAAAGCCACCATTCACGGAAAACTGATCCAAGTAGTCTCCAGAAATAAACGTGACAATGCTCAGAAGATACAGCAACAGGAAGACGAGTTACAAAAAATAGTTCAGGAACAAAAATCTAATCCTCATCTAGACTTGCGCCATAAAATAGATACAGCACGGACAGCATTAAACCTTAGCCTCACAACCAAGGCTGAGAAATACCTCCGCTGGTCTAGACATCGTTTCTACACCAGGGGAGATAAACCTACTACCCTTTTGGCTAGAAAGCTAACCCTGCGTCCATTTAATCCCGCCATGCCGAGAAAACGGACAAGGGATGGGAAACTTACCCAAAATCCCCAAATGATAATCCAAGAATTTTTAAGGTTCTTTACTAAGTTATACAACAAACCAAACTCATTTCCCAAAGCCAGGGCAGACAAATTTTTCCATGATATTCCATTACCACGAGTTGCACAAGAACACATAGAACTAATGGAAGCAGATTTTACAGAGGGGGAAATTTCGGCAGCTATTAAATGCTTGAATCCCACGAAAGCACCTGGCCCAGATGGTTTTACAGGTCACTATTATAGAAAATTTGCAGCCATATTGACCCCTCATCTCTGTTCCTTTTTTAATGTGATACGGAAAGGAGACCCACTAGCTACGCACAAAAATGAAGCCCTTATACAAGTAATTCCTAAACCGGAATATGGACCTCAAACTGATGACTAAAGTGTTAGCGACCAGAATGAACACCTTCCTAGCTAATTATATCCATCCAGACCAAGTGGGATTTGTCCCCAATCAACAGGCCCCTGACCAAACCCGACGAGTGATAGACATTATAGCAGCGCTTAACTCTAACTGGAACGATCATGGCATACGGAAGGGAATGCTGCTATCATTAGATCTTTGTAAGGCGTTCGACTCGGTCACATGGGAATACATCTATTACGCATTAAGGAGATATGGATTTGGGTCTCACTTCCTGACTATGCTACAGACATTATACAATGCAGCTACGGCTAGACTCCAGATAAAAAGCTATAAATCACATACAATAGACATACACAGAGGAACGAGGCAAGGGTGCCCTTTGTCTTCTATTTTATTTATT
Source organism: Lithobates clamitans (assembly GCA_037952925.1). NCBI lineage: Eukaryota > Metazoa > Chordata > Amphibia > Anura > Ranidae > Lithobates > Lithobates clamitans. Next base: position 1,828,136 of record JBBGZY010000324.1, on the reverse strand, counting down.
TTGGCACTAGAACCCCTAGCGATTAAGATAAGACACAACCATCATGTAAAGGGTATATATTGTGGTGACGGAGAGCAGAAATGCTCTTTGTTTGCCAACGATATTTTGATGTTCCTCTCCTCCCCGGTTACGTCTCTTCCCAATCTCTTCCAGGTCCTACGACGCTTCTCGTTTTTTTCAGGTCTCACGATTAACCACTCCAAATCTGAGGCCTTAAATCTAACATTAGAACAGCAGACAGTCCAACAGCTCCAAACGTCATTCCAGTTCAAATGGCAGAATGATAGGCTCCCATATCTAGGAATATTTCTAACCCCCACTATACAGACCCTGTACCAAGCCAACTATCCCCCTCTGTATGGAAAACTAACAACAGATTTATTGAGATGGGCTGTTAGCCCTCCGTCGTGGTTCAGCAGACTGTACTCCATAAAAATTAACCTTTTGCCAAGACTGTTGTACTTGTTTAGAACTCTTCCGATTGCCATTAATAGATCCGATCTTGAGGTTTTTCAGAAAAAGATAATGAAGTTCATTTGGGGGAATACAAGACCTAGGGTGAATAGGCAAACTCTCTATACCCCCAAAACTAAAGGAGGCCTGGCAGTTCCTGATTTGGTCAAATATTTTGAGGCAGCCCAGTTGGCCCAATTCATTCGCTCCCATTCTGGGCTACCAAAACCTTCCTGAAAGAAAATGGGATCAGCCCCCTATCCCACAAAACCCATTAGCCATATGATGTGGCTTCATATGAAAGACAGGCCGACCATGTTGTGCCCTACACTATCCTTTTCATTGAGTGCATGGGACAGATTACAAAAGCCTTTCGCTTTTCGCTCCACGCATGCTCCCTTAGCTCCGCTAACGGGTAACCCAGATTTCACCCCGGGTCTCAATCCTCAAAGTCTATCAAGGGTTTGATATGCATAGCTGATATGTGCAATCATAAAGGTATATTATCGAAACAATCACTCATAGAAAATTACCAGCTACCTAGCACAGAATGTTATCGTTACCTCCAAATAGTCCACTTCCTAAACACCCTACAGCGCAAGACCAACATTATGTCTTCCACCCCAATGGAATATCTATGCAGGTCTTATGACAAACATAAAGGTCATATATCACAAATTTATAGTATCCTGACCTAAAAGACGGGGAAATTATTTTATATGCAAAAATGGGAACAGGATATGGAGGTAACGATGGAAATGGATGCATGGTTTAAGGTGGCACAGTCAGCTTCAAAAGGTTATATTAATACCTCCCTGATAGAGGCGAATATAAAGTCTTATTACGGTGGTATATGGTTCCAGCGAGAATTGCGACATATATCGCTGACGCCTCTCCATTGTGTTTCAGGGGATGTGGCAAAGAAGGTACAATATATCATACTTGGTGGATCTGCCCTAAAGTCAAACGATTTTGGATATGCATTTATAACTTTATATACTCACTGACTCAAGTTAATCTAACCAAATCTCCACAACAGGCACTACTGGGGGGTCAAGTGGAAGGAATACCTTGACATACAAGGAAACTCATATCTTTTATATTTACAACATCTAGAATCGCGGTGGCTAGATCTTGGAGAAAGCCCCTGATCCCCTTTGAAATGGTTAAAGCAAAGCTGACGTGGATCAAGAATAACGAACGCCTTTCGGCGATTCTTTTGGATAAACAGCGGGCTTTCGACAGGATTTGGGAACCATGGTTGTCCTATCTGTCTACGGGTTTTGACAGTTAATGGATCTGAATAGGGATCCCTAGGGGTGCACTCAACCCCAACCCTTCCCTTACCCTTTCTTCTCTTCCTCATTTCCCCTCTTTATTTTTCTTACTCTTTCCTTTCTTCTCTGGTTTGTTTTTGCAGGTTTTCCTGCTTTATTTTGTTGTCCTAACGCCATATACGAAGGATCAAGATATGATATCTGAATTATTAGTCATAAAGGCAGAGGGGTGTGGGGCGGGAGCCTTCCCGTCCACAGTGAAGATCCCAAATGGGGTGGATGGTTGGGTTCCTGATGTCACGCCTTCTCTCCAAGCAATACAAGAGAGGTGTGGAAATAGCTCTAGAGACAACGAACATATAAAGAAAGATAATTATATATCCAAACTTATGATGCTCTACACTCTGCCTATATATATGTGAGTAAAGGGAACGTAACCCGCCATGTTAGCCGGATAGACGTATTCACCTCATCCAGAGAGAAAATAGAGATGACATAGTCTGTTTATAGGATCCTTGCAGACCATGTTGGCCGAGATATGTCCCCCCCCCCCTTTTTTTTTCTTCTTCTATTTTTGTAATCAAAGAATATATGTTGTGTATTTTGTACATGCTATTTTCAATAAAAATCATTGGAAAAGAAAACAATGGTTAATCTCTACGCATGCACTGATGTGTGTTAAAATGCATAGGTGTACACGGGCTTTAAGAGAATTGCCAATAGTCAGTTTATTATCACATATTGATACTGTGTGTAATTGCCCTTATACACGCATGTGATGACATGGTGGCAAATTCAAAGGGACGTACAGGTACGCCCATTTGCGCAGCCCTGCCATTCTGCTGACGTATAAGTACATGCGGCGGTCAGCAAGCGGTTAACCCCTAAAATGAGCACTTTTGATTTCTCCCATAGACTTTTAAAGGATGTTCCATGGCTTTTGAATTTGCTGTGAACACCTCAAATTGTTCGCTATTCAGCGAACGGGCGAACAGCCAATGTTCGGGTCGAACTCATGTACATAAAGCTCATCCCTATTAGCCATTTTTTTAAGTGAAAAGCTCTGTACATCTAAAACTGATCTTGCTTGTGTTTCTCTGCACAATTACATTTAGACTCGGTTCACACAGGGGCAACTTGTCAGGCAACCTAGCCGCCTGAAAAGTCATGTTCCATTCTGTACTATAGAACCATTCTAATAGGAACAACTCAAGTCGCTCTGACTTAGAAAAATGTTCCTGTACTACTTCGGGACGACTTCAGGGCAACTTGCATTGACTTCTATACAGAAGTAATTTTGGGAGCCGTCGCTGAAGTCGTGTGCAGGTCGCCTAAGGCAGTCATGCTGCAAGTTGTGCTGCACCTGTGTGAACTGGCTCTAAAGTTATTGTAAATGATCACCTTGTAAAACAACTCATTCAGTACTTTACAATAGAAATGAAATGCAAAACATTTTGTATAGATATAAAAATACAATATAAATACCTTTTTTCCTTTTTTTAAGTGATCACATCCCCTCTATTCTCAGCTGCATACAAGCTGGAGGGAGGAGAAGCAGCAGCACACTGAGGTTGCCAGTAAGTGACTGTGCAGTAGGGGTGTGTCAGGACAAGTCTGATCATTGTAGGAGAGCACAATGAGTTCCCAGTATGACTAGAGAACTGACCACGCTGTGTTTTCCTGCTTAGGGTGGTCAGTTTTTAGTATGAAAGCATAGGGACTGGCAGGAACACGAGGGATTTCACATAAAGGAAGCATACAAAGAGAACAGGATTATGAAGTTTTGGTGGTAAAAAACATTTTAAGTAGTAAACCAATTTAGAACATTTTTTTCTTTTTCTTTTATTTGTGACAGATACATACAAATATATTATCATACCAATTGTGGTACTTAATTAAGAAAAATATTGAAAACAGTTAACATTTTTTTTTCTTCACTGAAGATACCTTTTATCTTGTAGCTTGTATTGATATTACAGACAATACTTAAAAAACCTCAAGTGATTGATCTAAAATTTCAAACTTGAGTTTAAACGAACTGCACCTAAGGGTAAAGATAACTGAATTTCAAGTGCTTAGTTATGCTGTAATTTGTTAAAAACACTGTTTTTACTTCTAGATTAAAATGTTATGTTCTGTAATTCAACTACTTTGATAGTTCCTTTTTAAAATGTAGTATATTTGGTTCATGTTAAGGAAACAATTACCTTACCAAGAACAACTTTCATGATCATAGCTTCAGAAATGAATACCTGATATTACATTTCAGAATTTTTAAATTATTTTTGAAAGCATATTTCTATATTTGAAAGATAAATATATAATTTTATGTCCAGGAATTTATGTTATCTAATTTAATTAATTTATTTTAAACAAAAGCATCTGTTTTTGCTGTTGTTAAATTAAGTAATTGAATACTCTTGTTAAACCACACCTGTTGTGAAATGTCTGCTTTTTTTAAATTTTAAATAATTCACCATTTTATTTTACATACAACAAAAAATTGCTATGCCCCACAAGTTTCAATTATTATTAGCAATCTATTGACTGAGACATCCAGACTTAATTTAGGCCTAAATTGTATTTAACTCTAATCACATTTTTTAAAATTCATTCATAGGGTTACCTATGCCACCCTTCCTCTTTCAGCCTGCATATTAAACAATTCTTAAAGCACTGTCACCTTTGTACACATGGCAATAAGCATTGTGACTAGTATTTCTTGTTTATATTACAATATTGGCTTGCCAATATTACAAATTCTTTGGAGAGTTAACAGTAAGCATATGGGCATGGAGGTATAGGGTGCTACTAACTACAAATTATGGTCTTTGATAGATAAATGAAGTTTGCTTTCAGGTGCATTAAACATTTATGGTCCCACTGACCAACAATTTAAGGGATTGTGTTAATGGGCAAATGCAGCCTTCTATCAGGTGCATGAAAGTGGTAGTAAAGTCTGCTTGCTTATTAATAACTATAGGTAAGCCTATTATATGGCTTACCTGTAGGTACAGTAATTATTGTGTGCATTGTTTAGGAAAAACTTTTGTAGCAGCAGTGACATCACCGGTGCATGTGCAAGCCATCCATTGAGAGAGATGTGTCACAGCCATGATGTCAGGTCACCTAAGTCCAAATGACAGATGCACACTGTTGGAGTCAGGGGGGCACGTCTAAGGTAGTGGACCCTACGGCTGACTGCTTCAGATGGAACTCTGGGTGGTTCAAGAAGGCAGGTCCACTGGAGCACCAACACGGATCCCACTGGGAGCTAGAGCATACAATTCCCCAGGGAGCGGAGTCTAAGAGCCACCAGGTGTTCACCAGAGCCTTTAGTGGTGAGGATGGACTGCGCTGCAACTGGCTCCAGGTCGCGGCCCCCAGGGTCTCCCAGCTCATGCTCACAGTAAGCTACAGGAGGATAGAGTGGAAGAAGCAGCCCAGGACAAGAAGGGATAGTCAGGAGATAAGCCAAAGGTTGGGACAACTAGCAGACAAGGATAGACAGAGAACACGCCAAAGGTCAGGGTAGCCAGCAGGCACGGAGAGTCAAAGAACAAACCGAGATCGGTAACAGAAACAGAGCACATGGCAAGCAGGAGACAGGAAACCAAACACACAATATTGCTCTGTAAGGCAGGCTTGAAGAACACAGTGTTAAAATATGGTTCCTGTTGAGGCTAGGGTGGAGCCACACTGAGGGAAGATTACTTAACCATGCAGGTGTGAGAGTGCAGGCTCTAAGGCTGACACACAGATCAGGTAAGAGACAGATCGGCCATGAAATATTACTGCAGATTCATGATAGTACCCCCCTCTTACGAGGCATCCTCCTCCCTCACTTGAGCCCAGGCTTGGAGGGGAACCTCAAATGAAAAAGACAAGGTGCAAAGACTTCACATGCGGGGATCCAAGACCTCTCCTCAGGACCATAACCTTTCCAGAATTTGACTAACCTCGTACTCCTGATTATCCTTAAAGACCGGAACCGATGCAGGGAGATGACAAGAGATCTTATTGAGGACTAAAGGCTTCAGGAGGGAAACGTGAAAAGAGTTTGAGATCTTGAGGCTTTTAGGGATTTGAAGTTTAAAACAAACCGGATTTAACTTAGAAATTATGAATCTTGGGGCAAATTTCAGAGAACTAACCCGGAGCTCAATGTTCCTGGTGGAAAGCCAGACCTTGTCTCCAGGCTGTAGATAAGGCAGCTTATGCCTATGACGGTCGGCAAAGCCTTATAATTTATCAGCAGCTACCTGGAGGGAATCATGAACATTACCCCAAATAGAATTGAATGAATGCTGAACTGTAGCCAAAGCTGGAATATCCAGAGAACAGGTCATAGGAAGAGGGAGCTGAGGGTGTCTTCCATAAACTGTGAAAAAGGATGTCTTCTGAGAACTGATGTTCACATGATTGCTGTGGGAGAATTCTGCCCATGGGAGTAGAGAGGACCAATCATCATAATGCGCAGAAACTAAGGTGCAGAGAAAGACCCCTAACTCCTGATTAACCCTCTCAGTCTGTCGATTTGATTGATGTTGGTTCTAAGACAATATTGAGGGATTTGCAGAAGGCTCTCCAAAAACATGATGTAAATTGAACATCCCTGTCAGAAACAATATGGGAAGGAACCCTATGGAGGCAGAGGATCTCTTGAACAAAAATGGGAACCAAAGCAGAAGGGAGACCAGGAAGAGGAACAAAATGAGCACTGTAGAACCAATTGATTACCACCCAAATGACCGTATTTCTCTCATACGGTGGAAGATTGGTGATAAAGTCCATGGCTATGTGAGACCAGGGCTCCTCAGGAATGGACAAGGGCATGAGAAGACCAGCAGGAGCCTGCATGGAGGATTTAGACTGGGCACAGACATGACAATCCTTAATGTAGTCTTCGACATCCGAATGGAGAGTAGGCCACCAGTAGTGGCGACTGATGAGGAGGAAGGATTGAAGGAACCCAGCATGACCTGCCACCTTGGAGTCATGTCCATAACGAAGGATCTTGGCACTTAGCTCAGTCAAAGGGCAAAGGTCTTACCAGGAGGAATTTTTGACTCCAGGATGGTAGAATGGGCAAGGATGGGCACTGTGAGGCCTTTAGTCTGGCTGCAAGAGGCCAGTTGGTAATGGCCGAGACCTTTCCAGGATCCATACGAAGACCGAAGTTAGAGACAAAGCAGAAACAGAAACAGTACTTCAGAACATTCAAAAGAACATTTCTCCAGCTTGGCGTACAGTAGGGATGAGCTTCGTGTTCGAGTCGAACCCATGTTCGACTCGAACATCGGCTGTTCGACCGTCCGTCGAATTGCGAACGATATGGGCCGTTCGCGCCAAATTCGTGTGGCGCGTCACGGCCCATAATTCACTGCGGCATCGCAGTGCATTGCTGGCTGATGATTGGCCAAGCATGCACTATGACCCGCATGCTTGGCCAATCACAGCGCCGCCTGAACAGAGAGCCGTAATTGGCCAAAGCCAAGGAGGCTTTGGCCAATTATGGCTCAGGGGATTTAGTACACGCCCCACACTATATAAGGCCGCCTGCACGGCGGCCCTGTGTAGTGTGTGTTCCGGCGTTGAAAGAGATAGACAGAGAGACAGTGTTTGATTTGAGTTAGATAGATTAGGCAGAACAGTCAGTCAGTTAGCTGCACTTACAGTGTATTGTGTATATATATGCATCCCAGGTGTTGCATATATATATATACACTGTATTCAGTTTAGCTAGATCCGTTCCTGTTATCTTCTATCTAGACTATTTACATTCAGTGCAGTGTGTCCTGCTCACAGTGTTCAGCTAGATCCGTTCCTGCTATTTACATTCAGTACAGTGCTTCCTGCTCACAGTGTTCAGCTAGATCCGTTCCTGCTATTTACATTCAGTGCAGTGCGTGCTGCTCACAGTGTTCAGCTAGATCCGTTCCTGCTATTTACATTCAGTGCAGTGCGTGCTGCTCACAGTGTTCAGCTAGATCCGTTCCTGCTATTTACATTCAGTGCAGTGCGTCCTGCTCACAGTGTTCAGCTAGATCCGTTCCTGCTATTTACATTCAGTGCAGTGCGTCCTGCTCACAGTGTTCAGCTAGATCCGTTCCTGCTATTTACATTCAGTGCAGTGCGTGCTGCTCACAGTGTTCAGCTAGATCCGTTCCTGCTATTTACATTCAGTGCAGTGCGTCCTGCTCACAGTGTTCAGCTAGATCCGTTCCTGTTATCTTCCTACTGACAGGCAGGCTTGTCTGGTTACAGTATATAAAGCTACCTGAAGAAAATTACAGGTGTTCTTTTTGATCCTATTAGTACCACGGTCAGGCAGCTAGACTATTTACATTTAGTACAGTGTGTCCTGCTCACAGTGTTCAGCTAGATCCGTTCCTGTTATTTACATTCAGTGCAGTGTGTCCTGCTCACAGTGTTCAGCTAGATCCGTTCCTGCTATTTACATTCAGTACAGTGCGTGCTGCTCACAGTGTTCAGCTAGATCCGTTCCTGCTATATACATTTAGTGCAGTACGTCCTGCTCACAGTGTTCAGCTAGATCCGTTCCTGTTATCTTCCTACTGACAGGCAGGCTTGTCTGGTTACAGTATATAAAGCTACCTGAAGAAAATTACAGGTGTTCTTTTTGATCCTATTAGTACCACGGTCAGGCAGCTAGACTATTTACATTTAGTACAGTGTGTCCTGCTCACAGTGTTCAGCTAGATCCGTTCCTGTTATTTACATTCAGTGCAGTGCGTCCTGCTCACAGTGTTCAGCTAGATCCGTTCCTGCTATTTACATTCAGTGCAGTGCGTCCTGCTCACAGTGTTCAGCTAGATCCGTTCCTGCTATTTACATTCAGTGCAGTGCGTGCTGCTCACAGTGTTCAGCTAGATCCGTTCCTGCTATTTACATTCAGTGCAGTGCGTCCTGCTCACAGTGTTCAGCTAGATCCGTTCCTGTTATCTTTCTACTGACAGGCAGGCTTGTCTGGTTACAGTATATAAAGCTACCTAAAGAAAATTACAGGTGTTCTTTTTGATCCTATTAGTACCACGGTCAGGCAGCTAGACTATTTACATTTAGTACAGTGTGTCCTGCTCACAGTGTTCAGCTAGATCCGTTCCTGTTATTTACATTCAGTGCAGTGTGTCCTGCTCACAGTGTTCAGCTAGATCCGTTCCTGTTATCTTCCTACTGACAGGCAGGCTTGTCTGGTTACAGTATATAAAGCTACCTGAAGAAAATTACAGGTGTTCTTTTTGATCCTATTAGTACCACGGTCAGGCAGCTAGACTATTTACATTTAGTACAGTGTGTCCTGCTCACAGTGTTCAGCTAGATCCGTTCCTGTTATTTACATTCAGTGCAGTGCGTCCTGCTCACAGTGTTCAGCTAGATCCGTTCCTGCTATTTACATTCAGTGCAGTGCGTCCTGCTCACAGTGTTCAGCTAGATCCGTTCCTGCTATTTACATTCAGTGCAGTGCGTGCTGCTCACAGTGTTCAGCTAGATCCGTTCCTGCTATTTACATTCAGTGCAGTGCGTCCTGCTCACAGTGTTCAGCTAGATCCGTTCCTGTTATCTTTCTACTGACAGGCAGGCTTGTCTGGTTACAGTATATAAAGCTACCTAAAGAAAATTACAGGTGTTCTTTTTGATCCTATTAGTACCACGGTCAGGCAGCTAGACTATTTACATTTAGTACAGTGTGTCCTGCTCACAGTGTTCAGCTAGATCCGTTCCTGTTATTTACATTCAGTGCAGTGTGTCCTGCTCACAGTGTTCAGCTAGATCCGTTCCTGCTATTTACATTCAGTACAGTGCGTCCTGCTCACAGTGTTCAGCTAGATCCGTTCCTGCTATTTACATTCAGTGCAGTGCGTGCTGCTCACAGTGTTCAGCTAGATCCGTTCCTGCTATATACATTTAGTGCAGTACGTCCTGCTCACAGTGTTCAGCTAGATCCGTTCCTGTTATCTTCCTACTGACAGGCAGGCTTGTCTGGTTACAGTATATAAAGCTACCTGAAGAAAATTACAGGTGTTCTATCCCAGCTTAGTGCAGCTACAGGCCATTAGTATGTCTGGAAGGCCAAGAAGGAGAGGCAGACAGTCACAAGCCAATAAGAGAGGGCAAGCAGGCTCTGTGTCTAGTGCTGGTCGTGGAGACGGTGCATCCTCATCAGCACGTGGCCATGGGACACGCTTGGCCTTTTTTTCGGCAGCTGGCCGTGTTGAGCCGCAACATGCGGAAGACTTGGTCGAGTGGATGACCAAGCCGTCCTCATCCTCCTCATCCTCTCTCACCCATGCCCAGGGTGCTTTGTCTGGCAAAGCAGCGGCCTCTTCCCTCAGCTCAATGTCATCAGTGACTCCTTCCCTAGCCCCACCATGTCCTCCTGAGGATTCCCTCGAACTGTTTGACCACAGTGTTGGGTACATGCTCCAGGAGGATGCCCAGCGTTTGGAAGGCTCTGATGATGATACTGAGCTCAATGAAGGCAGTAACATGAGCACGGACAGAGGGGGTGCCCAAGAAGGACAGCAATCTGGCAGTCATGCTCCCCCTGCTGCAGCATACTGCCAGGTTTGCTCCAGTGATGAGGAGGGAGGGGATGATGAGGTCACTGACTCAACGTGGGTGCCTGATAGGAGAGAGGAGGAGGAGGAGGAGGAGGAGGAGGAGGAGGAGGAGGTGGCACATCACCAACTAGGCAGGATGCCCTCCAGGGGCCAGCCTAAGGGCAGCACATTGACTGCATCACACCCCAAAGCTCCACATGTGCAGGGCGCTGCAGTCTCTGCGCGTTATTCAAAAAGTTCTTTGGTGTGGGCCTTTTTTGAGACGAGTGCATCAGATCGCACCGCTGCTATTTGCAATATATGTCTCAAGCGTATCTCGCGTGGCCAAAACATCTCCCGCTTGGGTACCACATGCTTGACCAGACATATGTTGACCTGCCATGCAGTTCGTTGGCAAGCGTATCTAAAAGACCCACACCAAAGAACAAAGACGATCTCTCCTTGCTCCTCATCAGCTGAGATTTCCAACCCCACTAGACCTTCAGTCCTCTCTGCGACCTGCAGTGAGAGGAATGAAGGTGTAGAATTAGGTGTGTCACAGCCAAGTACTTATGGGCAATCTGCTTTTGGTACACCGACGTCAGATTGTACCAGGCAAATTTCCCTGCCCCAGCTGCTGCACCGCCGAAAGAAGTTTGCTCCCAGCCATCCACATGCCCAGCGGTTGAATGCTAGCTTGGCAAAATTGCTAGCACTTCAACTGCTGCCTTTTCAGTTGGTAGACTCTGCCCCCTTCCGTGAGTTTGTGGAATGTGCGGTTCCTCAGTGGCAGGTACCCAAACGCCACTTTTTCTCACGGAAGGCGATTCCGGCTCTCTACCGGCATGTGGAAGGCAATGTCCATGCCTCGCTGGACAGGGCGGTCAGCGGTAAGGTGCATATTACCGCTGACTCATGGTCCAGCAGGCATGGACAGGGACGTTACTTAAGTTTCACGGCGCATTGGGTGACTCTGCTGGCAGCTGGGAAGGATGCAGGACAAGGTGCAGTAGTGTTGGAGGTTGTTCCGCCACCACGCCTCCAAAATGCTGATTGTGACACACCTCTCTCCTCCACCCCCTCCTCTTCTTCTTCCTCCATGGCCTCTTCCTCGGAACCAGCGGTGCTCCGTAGGCGTTCAAGGGGCTACGCAAGTACGCAGGCCAAAAGATGCCATGCGGTGCTTGAGCTGGTGTGCTTGGGGGACAGGAGCCACACTGGGGCAGAGGTTCTGTCAGCTCTGCAGGGGCAGGTTCAGAGGTGGTTGACGCCACGCCAACTTAAGGCAGGAATGGTGGTTTGCGACAATGGCACCAACCTCCTCTCTGCCCTCCGACAGGGACAACTGACCCATGTGCCCTGTTTGGCTCACGTCCTTAACTTGGTGGTGCAGCGGTTCTTGGGCAGGTACCCGGGCTTACAGGATGTCCTGAGGCAGGCCAGGAAAGTCTGTGTGCATTTCCGCCGGTCATATAATGCCAGTGCTCGGCTGACGGACCTCCAAAAGGAGTTTAACCTGCCCAAGAACCGCCTAATCTGTGACATGCCCACCAGGTGGAACTCGACGTTGGCCATGCTGCAGCGGCTGCACACGCAGCAGAGGGCCATCAATGAGTACCTGTGCGACTATGGCACCAGGACAGGGTCAGGGGACCTTGGTTTTTTTTCCCCACGCCAGTGGGCCATGATCAGGGATGCATGCACTGTCCTGTCACCATTCGAGGAGGCCACGAGGATGGTGAGCACTGACAGTGCATGCATCAGTGACACTGTCCCCCTTGTCCACCTGTTGGAGCACACGCTGCGTGGGATAATGGACAGGGCACTTGAGGCAGAACAGAGGCAGGAAGAGGAGGACTTCCTTAGCTCTCAAGGCCCCCTTTATCCAGACAGTGTTCCTGCGTGCCCGCCGATCACACAGGAAGAGGACGAGGAGGAGGAGGAGGAGGAGGAGGAAGATTGTGTCAGTATGGAGGTGGAGCCTGGCACTCAGCATCAGCAGTCTTTAAGGGATCAGTCCCAAGGAACACATGGACTTGTACGTGGCTGGGAGGAGGTGGCTGCGGACGTTGTTGTCCTTAGTGACCCAGAGGACTCCGGACCGAATGCCTCAGCAAACCTACGCTGCATGGCCTCCCTGATCCTGCAAAGCCTGCGTAAGGATCCTCGTATTCGTGGTATCAAGGAGAAGGACCAATACTGGCTGGCAACCCTCCTTGATCCACGTTACAAGGGTAAGGTTGCGGACCTTATCTTGCCATCGCAGAGGGAGCAGAGGATGAAACATCTTCGGGAGGCCTTGCAGAAAGGTCTGTGCAACGCGTTCCCAGAGACTGGGAGGTTACAAACTCCTGTTTCTGGACAACGTGTTGCTGAGGCTTCGGTCAGTCAAAGAAGGAGCGGTGGAGAAGGTGGCCGTCTGACCGATGCGTTCAGACAATTTTTTGGTCCGCAGCCCCAAGGTATGATCGGTTCCAGCAACCATCGCCAGCGTCTGTTTTACATGGTGCAGGAATACCTAGGGGCAAGATCAGACTTGGACACCTTTCCCACCGAAAATCCTCTGGGTTACTGGGTCTTGAGGATGGATCACTGGCCAGAGCTTGCACAGTATGCAATTGAGCTACTGGCCTGTCCTGCATCCAGCGTTCTTTCGGAACGCACATTCAGTGCTGCTGGAGGCGTGGTAACCGATCACAGGGTGCGTCTGTCCACCGACTCGGTCGATCGGCTGACCTTCATAAAAATGAATCAGTCTTGGATCACCACCAGCTACCAAGCACCTGATGCAGATGTAACCGAATAATTTTTTTTGAAATCTCAGATCCCTTCAAAGACTGCCTATGCTGATGCTGAGTGACTATCCCTGAGTAATTATCCTCTTCCTCCTCAATCATCACGCTGATAGCTTGTAAGAACATTTTTGGTTCTGGGCGCCACCACCAGTGCCTAAGGCACAATTTTTCAGCCCCTGTTTAACAGGGGCGTGTAATTACAATTTTTGATGTAATACTTTGCAGCAGGGCTCGTTCCTGCATTCCAACTAGAGTGTCTGTGAGGGGTTGCAGTGTTGTGGCACCAGCACCAGTGCCTAAGACCCAATTTTTCTGCCCCTGTCTAACAGGGGCGTGTAATTACAATTTTTGATGCAATACTTTGCAGCAGGGCTTGTTCCTGCATTCCAACTAGAGTGTCTGTGAGGGGTTGCAGTGTTGTGGCACCAGCACCAGTGCCTAAGACCCAATTTTTCAGCCCCTGTCTAACAGGGGCGTGTAATTACAATTTTTGATGCAATACTTTGCAGCAGGGCTTGTTCCTGCGTTTCAACTAGAGTGTCTGTGAGGGGTTGCAGTGTTGTGGCACCAGCACCAGTGCCTAAGACCCAATTTTTCAGCCCCTGTCTAACAGGGGCGTGTAATTACAATTTTTGATGCAATACTTTGCAGCTGGGCTTGTTCCTGCGTTTCAACTAGAGTGTCTGTGAGGGGTTGCAGTGTTGTGGCACCAGCACCAGTGCCTAAGGCCTAATTTTTCAGCTCCTGTTCAACAGGGGCATGTAATTACAATTCTTGATCTAATATTTCACAGCAGGGCCCTGTGAGGGCTTACAGTGTTTTGGCCACAGCAACACCTAAGGCCCAAATTTCTGCTGAGTATATAGGGCAGGACCCTACTTTCAAACATCTAACTTACAAACGACTCCTACTTGCAAACGGAAGGAGACAACAGGAAGTGAGATGAAATCTACCCCTAAGGAAGGGAAATTCTCTCCTGTAAGAGTTAATATGGGAAAACAATTTTTCCTTTCCACTGATGCTTTCCAATCCTTGTTCCACAAAAAAACCCAAATTTTCAAAAAACATTTTTCATTGGGACAAAAAAGTGAGGTGAAATCTTCTGAAGAGGAGGAAAGACGCAAAACAAATGTCACAGGGGTGATAACCCTTCCCTATGTTTTCCAAAAAGCTTAGAAAAGATTTTTTGGCTGGAGCTAAACACATTAAAAATGTTCAAAATTACAAACAGATTCTACTTAACAACAAACCTACAGTCCCTGTCTTGTTTGCACCGCCTGTATACTGCTGTTCAGAGTATATAGGGACCTTTCCTTATTTTAATTTGGGTGCGGGGTTCCCCTTAATATCCATACAAGACCCAAAGGGCCTGGTAATGGACTGGGGGGTACCCATGCCGTTTGTCTCACTGATTTTCATCCATATTGCCATGACCCGACATGACATTAAACCCGCAAGCAGTTTTAAATGAGATTTTTTCCTTTAAAAATGACATTTGGTGCAGGGACTGTTCTAAACATGGGAAACACGCGTCACTTTACAGGCATACTATAGACACCCCCCAGGTACGATATTTAAAGGAATATTTCACTTTTTTTTTTTTACTTTAAGCATCATTAAAATCACTGCTCCCGAAAAAACGGCCGTTTTTAAAAGTTTTTTTTGCATTGATACATGTCCCCTGGGGTAGGACCCGGGTCCCCAAACCCTTTTTAGGACAATACCATGCAAATTAGCCTTTAAAATGAGCACTTTTGATTTCGAACGTTCGAGTCCCATAGACGTCAATGGGGTTCTAACGTTCGTGCGAACTTGCGGTCCGTTCGCGGGTTCTGGTGCGAACCGAACCGGGGGGTGTTCGGCTCATCCCTAGCGTACAGATTATTTTCTCAAAGGCACTTAAGTACAATCTGGACTTGGTCTCTGTGAACAAACAGATTATCTAAAAAGATGAGAATGTCATTCAGGTAGATGAAAACAAATTGGTAAAGCAGATACCTGAAGATTTTGTTAATAACGTTTTGGAACACCACTGGGGCATTGCATAAACCAAAGGGCATGATCAAGTATTTGTAATGCTTATCTCTAGGGTTAAACGCAGTTTTCCATTCATCACCCTCCTGTATTCGGATCAGATTGTATGCACCCCTGAGATCCAACTTAGTAAAAATGGAGACACCTTTTAACCTTTCAAATAGTTCCGATATTAAAGGTAGGGGGTATTGATTTTTGATCGTTACTGCGTTTAGGCCTTGAGTCAATGCAGGGTCTTAAGATATCATCCTTTTTGGCAACAAAAAAGAACCCTGCTCCCGCCACATAATCTGACATGGCCTGGGTCTCTGGGATGGACAGGGGTAGCTAAGACCCCTGGGCAGAGTTTCTCTGGGAACAAGGTCAATGGCACAATCAAAGGACCTGTGAGGAGGAAGCACCTCATCTGACTTTTTACAGAGCACATCCCGGAAATCGCCATATGCAGCAGGAAGGGCAGAAGATACTGAAGTGGTTGCCATGGGAAGTCTTTCCTTAGGGGCAACCTTGAGAAGGCAGGATGAGTAACAGGAGGGACCCCAAGCCAGGATCTGCCCAGAAGTCCAGTCAACATGTGGAGAGTGGAGCTGCAACCATGGAAGCCCCAATACCATAGGGGTTGAGACCTTAGGTAGGGTAAGGAAGGATATCCACTCCTGGAGGAGTATCCCTACTGACATCTTAACAGGATAGGGTCCACTGGAAGAATAGTGCCAACAATCACTGAGACCACCAATGGTGAGGGGTAAAAGGGTAAGTTTCATGGAAGATGCAGTTCTCCAGTCCATAAAATTGCCAGCGGCTCCGGAATCTAGATAAGCCAAGACCGGGTGGGGGGAAGCGCCAACACGAAGAAACACCAAAAGAAGGAGATGAGAAGGTGACTTTTCTGGGTCCAATACTCCACCTTCCAGATGTATTAGACCCGAGAGTTAACCGGACTAAATGAGCATGTGTCACGAACCTTTGACCTTTGCCCCCACAATAGAGACACAGGCCCAGAATTCTGTGCCTAGCACATTCATCTGGGTATAGCCTGATCCAGCCCAGCTGCATGGGTTCCTCAGCTGGCAGGGGGTGCCCCATGGGTCGAAGAGAGGGGAGCTCAGGCTGACTAAAGACCAAGGAGTGCTGGCGTCTCTTTTCTAGGGTCCTTTCTTGAAAACAAATATTGATCTGGTTACACAAGGAGATGACTTTGTTCAGATCAGCCGGTTTAGTTCTTCCTGCTAATTCATCCTTCACTCTATCAGAAAGGGCATGAAAAAAGGTTGCGACTAAGGCCTCATTGTTCCAGCTCAGCTCAGCAGTCAGTATGCGGAAATGAAGAGCATACTGTCCCACAGAAGTAGACTCATGGCGGAGATGTAAAAGGGTGCTGGCCACTGAAGAGACACAACCTGGTTCCTCAAAGATATTCTGAAAGAGTTTCAAGAAATTAGGCAGGTTGGAAACCACTGGATCATTCCCACAGAGGGACATTCTAGGCTAAAGCCTCGCTGGACAGGACAGAAATAATATAGGTTACCTTTGCCCAATCAGATGGGAAGTTTTGAGCCTGGAGTTCGAAATGAATGATATACTGGCTAAGGAACCCTCTGCAGGCCTTGGAAATCTCCAGAGTAATGGGATGGAGCTGGTAAGGGCAAAGGGTTAGTGGCTGCGACTGTAATCAGAGCCGATACAGCAGCAGATTGAGGTTGAGGTTGTCAAACCGGGGATCCTAAGGAGGTTTGAAGTTTTTCTACGCCACAAGCCAAATCCTGAAGGAATCTCATCACCTGGGTCTGATTAGATTCCTGGGTCTCGAGTCTGCGGACTATGCCCTGATCATTGGTAGGTAGCTGCAAATCAGCCGGGTCCATGCTTGAGCAAACTGTCGGGATACCTGAGTCCAGGTGACAGATGCACAATATTGGAGTTAGGAGTGCACCGCTAAGGTAGTGGACCCTATGGCTGACTGCTGCAGATGGAACTCTGGGTGGTTCAGGAAGGCAGGTCCACTGGAGAACATGCACAAATCCCACTGGGAGCTAAAGCATAAGATTCCCCAAAGCGCGGAGTCTAAGAGCCAGCAGGTGTTCACCAGAGCCTCTAGTGGTGAGGATGGACTGCACTGCAACTGGCTCTAGGTCACGGCTCCCAGGGTCTCCCAGCTCACGCTCACGGTAGGCTACAGGAGGATAGAGAGGAAGCAGCAGCCCAGGACAACAAGGGTTAGTCAGGAGATAAGCCAAAGTTCAGGGCAATTAGCAGACAGGGATAGACAGTGAACACGCCAAAGGTCAGGGTAACAAGTAGACAGGGATTGTCAAAGAACAAGCCAAGATCGGTAACAGAAACAGACGTAGCACACACGGCAAGCAGGAGACAGAAAACCAAACACACAATATTGCTCGGCAAGGCAGGCTTGGAGAACACAGTGTTAAATAGTGGTTCCTCTTGAGGCTAGGGTGGAGCCACACTGAGGGAAGATTACTTAACCATGCAGGTGTGAGAGTGCAGGCCCTAAGGCTGATACACCAGGTAAGAGACAGACAGGGCATGAAAGTATTACTGAAGATGCATGACACATGACTCCCCCGTGTACATGCACGAGTAACATCATCAGCTTGGTCATTCAAACTGCCAGGGCCCATGAACCCAGAAGGAAGACTTTGTAAAGATGGAAGCCCTGTCAGTGTTTTTTTTTGCAGTTTACTACTGCTGTAAACATTACTCTGCTGTACCATGTGATCCAGTGCAGGCAAACACATTGCGTTTGCAAACTGCGTTTGGGGTGTCATTAGGTTAATATTGACACCTGCTGCAGATTGCAGCTATAGTGCATTTTGAATGCTGTGTGGGAAACACGTGCAAATTGTGGGTTTTCTGCATCATGATCTGGTGTGAACTGGCCCTTAAACTTGAACTTGACCTCCTTTTAAGCTAGTCAACCTGACCTTTTGCATTCCTATAGATTTGTATGGGGAGAGAAGAGGTTCTGATGTTAACAAATGTGCACTGACACAGG